>CM024800.1:25653209-25713435 GCA_014281875.1 Nibea albiflora
GTGACTTAGTGCCGTAAAGCGTTACGTACTTCACGCTGTGATTGTATGACAGAGACCAGCAGTCACCTGAGTACAAGTGAATGTAGCACCAAACATATTTTAAGTCAGTTATTTTATGATATAACATCACATATTGTGACAGGGAGGATAATGACTGTAACAACACGAGCTATGAATGCTAATGGGAGCCTAAGTGATCCTCAGAGTAATCTTCACAACACAACAAGAAATCAGCTGTGTACTAACATCTGACATTGCTTTAATGGCAGTTTTTCCTTCTTTTCTTCTTCTTAAGCAGATCATAACTTCAAACGTATTCTGATTCAAAAGGTGTGTGTGTGTGTGTGTGTGTGTGTGTGGTTAGTATTCAAACCTGAGAACTATCATACATTATCATCTAGCAAAGAACTTGTTGATTTTTCCCCCTGAGCTGGCTGTACATTACGTTTCTAGACAATTAATGCTCATCTGTGCAGAACATTTTTTTGGAAGCTGTCGTGAACATAAATAATCTCTGGAGTGCGTTGAGGACGTCTCCTGAATGGAAAGTGATGAATGGAGAGAGTAGATTGGTCGGACGTTCGTAATGACGAGGGGTAATGGTGCAAAGCGCAGTCAGTGCTTCAGTTTGAGCGGAGTGTGCTAATGTTTGAGCTCGTCAACGCTCGTCTCTGAGTCACGTGACCAATCTGACGCCATCTTCAGCTGAATGAAGTTGATTTGTTTCGTTAACAGGTTCCACACAGTTATATTAATATTTCTTACTTTACTGAGCTGAATACATTTTCACATGAAGCTTCTGGCTCTGCGCGTCCGTCCTCTGTTTGCAGCTTCACTGACAAATCTAATTTAAATGTTCGCCGGAATGCGATCCATGCAAACTATTTGTTGAACGTCAAAGTGAATGTTGACACACCTGGTAGCACATGTATTAAAGCAGATTGTGTTTTTGTGCTGACCGGCAGCAGCAGCAGCTATGGAGGAGATGTTTTGGTGAGTGCGTTCCTGGCTCGCGGTCTGCGGAGGCTCATGGATCCTTTGACAAAGTCTTCTAATCAACTTTGCAAATGTTTTAAGAGTAAGGAAGAAACGCTGAGCGTAAACAGAACTGTGTTTGTTTAGATGAAAACTCTGCAGGGCGTTTCATCAATTATTGATGCTGTAATAGTCTCCGGTCGGACGTTGCGGTTGCTTTTTAATGGATGTTGCTTTATGACCGAAATTTCGCTTTTTTTTAATAAACTCGGTGCATGTGGTGTTCAGAAGTTCATTGTCTCACGGGAAATGTATTTAGTGCATCGTGCACAGAGTCTGTGCGGACATGGACACGCAACCTCGTGGTTGAGCGGAAAGGGGAAGAATAAATTGGAGTCTTAGTTGTTTTAGCGTGTTCAGGGAGAATTCTTTCAGTGTTTGTCACAGTGTGAAAGTCATGAGTTCTTCAGTTCTGTTACTTTTTCCTTTAAGAGGTCCAGTGTGCAGGATTCAGGGGCTCTGCTCTTATATCTACAGATCCTGTGGTTCCTCTTCCATGTTGTTTCTACAGTACACAAATCAAACGCCGGGTCTACATATGACGTCTTTTCATGTGATACACACATTTTGTAGCCATTTCAACGTCGTCTTCATTCTGGAGGCGATCAATCAGCAGCTACAACACTAGATACCACTAAATCCGACACACGGCTCCTCTGGAAGCTGTCTGACCAACCCAAAGGTTTGTGTGTAGGTGTTCTTATATAAAAGGACTAGAGGAGCTAAAACGAGGTAGGGATTATTATTTGATGATGGAGTGATGGTGAAGAAGCCAAGCATCAGCGCCCTGGGAGCAGTTAGTGGTTAAGTACCTTGCTCAATGGCCCCTCAGTGTGTAAGTCAACTGGCACCTCTCCAGCTACCAGTCTACTCTCCATACTCTGGACTTGAACCATCACCGCCTGGTTGCCAAGCCCCGACAGCTCCTACAGACTGAGCGGGCTGCAGTCATCTTCCAGACGGAGTCCAGTTGCCCCAAATTCAAGCGTTCTCGAAGCTAACAAACGTTTGCGCCTGCTCTCTGTTACCTGCTCTGACCTTTTTGACTGGTTTCTGTCATGAAGCTTAGCGACTTAATGCCAGCATCAGATAAAATCAGTCTGATGCTCCAATGAAGACGCAGATAACGATGAAATGTCAGCTGGTTCTGATCCTTTGTTTGTTTGTTTACCTCCTTCACCGCTCTTAATAATGCCGACTCTTATCTTTCTGCCGCAGCCCGAGGAGAAAGTTTATCACATAATGAGAGATCACATCTTGTTCGTTTGGAGGAAACACAATTTTGTATCATATGATATCTTAAGTGTGCGATTATGAGTGCCACAATAATGAGCACACGGCTTGGACATTGGGGACTGCAGTTTTCTGGAGTTAATCATCTGCAACAGGTCGAACCCACGGGGACTCCATTAGCTCTCAAGCTCGACACCTTAACCGCTCCTCATTGTTCTAAATTGCAGCCGCGCTGAGCAGACACAATGCAATCAACAGAACGGAAAGCAACTGTGTTGAAGAAGATTATCAGGAGGTGTGCGCGAATTCACCCTCAGTGCACTCTCCATGGTCGTTCCTTGTGTGGCAGTACAGAGCACTGTAATTAAATCTGCCAAAGCTACCATTCAAAACAACGGCATGAATTACAGTGATCCCTGCTACTGTAATCGTGATGCTGTTTCTTCTACTTTGAGATGCTTTAGTGAGCCGCTTTTAGTGAAATACGTCAATGTCGAGACCGCGCGTGTGTGTGTGAGACAGGGTGAAAAACTGGAAGTTTATTAAACTTTTTCTTTAATCTTGATGCTGAAAAAATATCAACAAGGCATTGAACTGCAGTCAGAACTGTAGTGATGGTAAAGGTGGATGATATCGACTGTTTGGGGTTGTCCCACACCCGAATTGATATGAATGTTGACACGTGCATGGAGTCTATATCAGATAAAATCATAGGTGAGCGTTGGAACGTAGATGGACTGGAAAATCAAGAGCTTTGCCTCCTGACTCAGCTCCTTCTTCCCCCACAGCGGTCCGGTACAACGTCCGCAACACGCCGGTCCATCTCACGCTCCATTTTCCCCCCATCACTCGTGAACAGGACCCCGAGATACTCATTCGCTTGCGGCAGCAACTCGCTCCCAACCTGAAGGGAGCATTCCTCCACTTTCCAGCAGCCGAGTACCCACAAAGAAAATTGGTACCAAGTCGAACCAACTGTACGTTCCTGACATTATCTAACCACATACTACACAAGGAACTTCATGACCCCACAACAAACAAAGATGACAGAGTTCCTGGAAATCGCAGGAAGTGGTGAGACAGCGTGCAATCAGTACCACATGCGTGAAAATAAAGCATCTCATCTCAAAGCTGGAGATGTCACCGGTCTGATGGGGGTTATTCCGTAACCATCTCTGCGCCATGAAAAGACGAGACGAGATGCTTTGCTGCCTTGGTTGCACAGGTGAAGGAAGCTAAGGTGGACAAGGTCAGAGACTTTTCTTGTGAAGCTCTGCAACCTGGACATCGACGACATGCGTGCTTTTTAGTCTGGATTTGCTGGACCTGAGGCCGATCTCGCTGCATAACTTTTCTATGCACTTTATTTAAAAGAGAATTCTTGAATCAAATGTGCACCAATAATTGCAGGCCCTCTCTACTGATTCATGCACTAAAAATATGGCCTCTCCCTTGTGTTTTAAGCTAGCAGGCAATTTGTAGGAAGCCCGGCAGGTCTTATCACATCCCAGCTGGGAAATTACAATGAACTGCCCAGCTGGAATTAATTGGTTTCACATCGCAAGCACACGCAAGCATAGCAGACCTTTCTCACGACGGATACTCTGACATGTCATGGAAGGGAGAGCGCTAATGTCAGACGATGGCTGTGTTCCATTTAGGTGTGCCAGTAAACCACTCCACTGAGTCATAATTAATGTTATTAGTTACACCTGTGTCTAAAAGAAAAAGGAGCAGCTCTGTGAAGACGGCATGTAACTTTGACTGAGACGCGCTCTTGGCACATGAACGCTGGCAAAGCCCGCCAGCAAATATGCAAACGATACAAATGTGCAAGTTGGCACAAGCGAATATACGAACACGAACGCACGGCGTGCTGCAGCTGCTGCAACATCTGTGGCATGAAACAAATTAGAAACACAAGTCGTAACACACACACACACACACACACGCGTACACACTCGCTGTCACCACAGACAGGCTGGACGCTCAGGACGGTTAGCGCTGTTTTTAACCTCGGTGTGCATTTTAGCATACGAGTGTCTGCATGTTGGAATGCAGCCAGCCACACACAGGCTGCTCTTCTTTCCGTTTAAATTAACCTTTAATCTTTCTAAGTGTTGCTGCTCGCTTGTCATATTTTTCAATCTCCTCTGTAAAGTAGCACCAGAAGAAGAATTTGTTCATTGCGTGAAGCTGCTTGCAAGAAGAAAACTGTTCAGGGTGCGATCTGAGAGAGAGAAAGAAAAAAGTCCTCTCAAGGCCTTTCAGGGGGAAAAAGGCAGAACATCTCCAGAAAGTAGCTACAGGGTGAATCACTGCTCATAAATATAACCCACTGCTGTGAAACTCTGAGTCTGTCACAGCGGTACATCTCGTGACCTTTTGGGAGACGTTGGAACTTCCCCAAACAGCAGTCAGGGTGCAGATATCTGAATGGTGAGGCCTAAAATATAACCTGAGAGCGTTAGGATAGCCTGCAAAGAGAAGCAGAGGAGCACATGGTGCAGGAGGAGACGGGAAACTTCAGCAGAGGCGTTACGGATGCCCACGGTGTGTTTACAGCTGTCTGTCAGGCTTCTCTTCAGGGCAGCGGCGCGCACAAGGTGGATTTATTTACGTCTGTGCCGCCTTTCTCGTAACAGCGAGTGATGGATCGCATGTTTTGTCAGTTGCAGAGAGTTATGCTTCTTTAATTTCATTTTTAAAGATATCTGTCTTCCATTTCAGCCCCTGGAGAGATTCAAATGGCCGTGATTCATTTTCAGAGGGCTGGATTTTACTGGCACAGCAACGAGACGCTCGCACAGAAAGAAGCGATTCTTTTTTATTAAAACAGTGTGGATGTTTTGATTGCACAATAATTGATTGTGTAAATAAATGATGCAATCTTTTTGGCCGAGTGTAATCCAGTGTGTGTGTGTGTGTGTGTGTGTTTAAGGGATTTATCATCTGAAACTAATGCCAGGAAGAAGATTTCCAAAAGAATGCTGCCAATCACGTCACGTCACGAACGCCTCCGTGTGCGTGCTGCACGGTTTGATTTGATTGGACGTTTCTCCCAAGACGAGGTCACATGACTCACGGGTGGAGAAGGGCACAAAAAGATGATACTTAAAACTTTATTTTATTTATGCAGCATAAATATGATGAAAATATTTTATGGCGAAACTGTTTTTTTTTACAGTGTGATGAAAAGTTGAAGCCAGTTTGCATGAAAACATCAAAATTTGCCTCCTGAGCATATTTAAAAAAAAAACAATCACAGAGCTTCAAATCCTCAAATGAATTCAAATTCACATTGTGAATGAGCTCTGGATGAATTCAGCGAGCACCGTGCTGTGTTTTGTTCCCCGCGTCAGCTGCAGACTCCAAAGCAGCAGCTGAAGTTTTGATATGTGACGGCTGAAAAACAGAGACGGAGCCGAAATAATTAAAACTTGCGGCTGCCACTTTCAAAGTCTGCATGTGAAAACGTTCTCACTGACGTCTGAAGGACTGCACCGCATGTCGAATCCTGTTGAATTCAAAGTAAAATGTTTGTTCTGTATAAATATTACTGTGTACACTCATACTTCATATATTTTATGATCTTTAGCCTCTCTCAGTTTATTGTTTTGAACGTTGGCAAAGACCAACAACCGACCAATCGAAGAACCTCTGAGTGAGGTCACCAGAAACAAGACTATAAATGAATGTCCAACTTTATTAGATGGAGAATGCCAAATGTTTGTTCTGATATTGTTGGATTCATGGCTTGTATAAAGTTTTTCTTCAGTAAATCTTAGTTTGCAGTCTTTCACCGTCATGCTTTGACATTTTTACCGCGCGTCTCTGCATAATCATCTTTGGTGTCATTGGCCGAGCGAGCGGCTCGTGCAGTCTGTGAGGAGCGGACACTTGTTCCTCATTCAGGCTGAGAAAACAGGAGAGGAGCTCACAGATTGAGATGCGAGAGATTTAACGACTTGACTCTCTCCGGACATAAAAACACATCAGTGTTTAATCAGTACGTCGGCCCGCCGCTTCGCCCGCTGAATATCTCATCTTCAATCTTATCTGTGATTGGGACAAAAATTGATTGTCTTCCTCTCACAGCGAGCGCTGCCCTTTTTAAACTTTCGATCAGGACTTGCTTCAGATTAGAGCCGCTCGCTGGGAGAATGTTATCATCTCTCCACATATTGGATGCCAGGAGAGAAAAAAGCAGGCTGATCAAACATGCTTTGAATCAGCATTAGCAGCTTGGGACAGACACGATGATTAAAGTGGCATCAGCGCATGGAAGAGCACACATGCACGCAGTCCTGCAGAAACTCACTGCAGGCTTCACACAGATTCCAGCTTTTGTGTGTATTCTTCACTGCCACTGTACTATCGATCCAATCTTTGGAGGAAATTGAATTTGATTCCCGCAGTACGTGTGGAGGTTTCACTAATGGATGAACTCAGTGCTGGTCAGCTGTCTGTGATTTTCTACAGACGTCCTGAACTCCTGTCAGTCTCAGCTCTGCGCTAACTCATCCTCGAGGATTTGGTGGCATCTAGTGGTGAAGTTGCAGATTGCAACCAACTGAATAGCACCTGCCTAACCGGCCCGTTCCAAACTGCAGTTTGTCCATTCTGGGTTTGCAGAAACACAGACGGACGGATGTCTGTCATCATTATTTATGTTCATCGGGTCAAAAAGGTCAAAATACCTGCAAGCCTGCGCTCTCCGCTCGGCCTCGGCTGCATCCTGCATCAGGCCTTCGGGTCTTTTAAATCACAGATGTGCGTCTGTCGGCACTCTGTTGGTAAGCGACACACGCACGGCGTGCACGGTGTGTAATACAGCTTTACATGCCCTGTGGCAAATGAGAACATATCAGGTATTGAGCCGAATTGATTTTTGCAGGAGCTGATAGGAGGTGCATACAAAGTGAAGCCTGATGCTGGCCTCACACACACACACACACACACACACACACACTCTAGTCCATGCTGCCATGAAACAATGACACAGACCGAGCCGAACACGGGAAATCATGAGCTTGTTCTAACCGCAGATCTGTGCTGAAGCTTCACCAGAGGAAGCTGACAGAAAAGGTTCGAGAACCGTGAGTCCACCTTAAGTGAGACCGATCAGATTCCAGTGAACGGGCCGTCGATCTGTACCGCCGCTCAGCGTCTCATACGGACGTGCAGGGCTCCTTCAGAGAGCCGCGTGGCTCTGAGGTAAACACATCCATGTCCGCACACTCTCCTGCTGCTGGTGACTGACCACAGCGAGGTCAGTGTCTGTTTCCACCTTAAATAAGAGCTGATTTAACTTATAATATTAATATTACAGTGATGAAAAATCAGCGTCCCCACGAGATGATGTAAATCCACATCTTCTGCTTACACGATGAGAATAATCCAGGTGAAGTCCTGCCAGCGACTGACACAGAGCCTTTAATACTTAAATACATGGAGATCTACATTTAGCATATGGACGCTAATCGTCTTTGTTTGGAGAAGCAGCGGCTGGCTTTATCTGTGTGTGTGTGTGTGTGTGTGTGTGTGTGTGTGTGTGTGTAGGCAGCACACAGTAAGCTTTAATCAAATCTGCATTAAGCATCAACATGTGTCTGCATGAAAAAACGATTTCTTTCATTGACTTGATGTAAACGTGGTGAAGATACAGCCAGACGCAGCTGTTACTATTTTCAATCAGTCTTTTCACTCACACAACTTTCCCAGTCACTGCTAATTCAAATCTTTCTCCCTCTGCGATCTACAAACTGTGACAGCGACGTGGAAACATTTCTCCCTCTCGGCAACTATCTGCTTTGAGTCGACTCTGCAAAGAGGGAGGCAGACGGCAAATAGACTCCCAGCTCTGATGAAGAGCACACAGCCTGCATTTATCAGCAGGCAGCAGAGACACACACACACCTAATGCAACTCCCGATATGTACAGACACAACATATGAAATCCAAAGTGTGTGCAGCGTCTGAGGCTTTTCTCCCCTCTGGCTCCGCAGATGTTAAACATCACAGTAAGTCTGCAGAGATGCTGGTTTTTGTGAGAGGAATGAAGTACTAGTACAGTAAAAGTACTGCGTCTGATGGTCACATAGAGGGAAACACTGTTCATGTCACACACAGCACATTTACAGTGACGTATACGTCCTGCTGAGACTTTTTTTAATAGTTGAACGTCGCAGGAACAAAATTAAAACAATCTTTCAAATGTGTGACGGCTGATTTATGATGCACGACACTAATACTGTTCATAACAGCCTGTGTGAGTGTGCCGGGCGCTGTGGTCCTTCTTCACGTCCACTACAAATACTCAGTGTTGCAGTACTCAAGATGCAAACCTAAAAAAATACTAATAAAGTGCAGTACAAGACGTCAATCCAACAGCATTCACTTCAAGTCTGCAGAGAATCAAACGTCTTCTCAGTCTCTGTGCAAACATTCAGCATTTTCCATCTAATAAAGTTGGAGTAACATTAACATTCATCTATAGTCGTGTTTCTGGTGACTTCACTCAGAGGTTCAGTATTCCTTCCATCGGCTTGCTTGTTGGTCTTTGTAATACGTCTGCTGTTTGGCGGCGAGTGACACGCAGCAGCAGCTGAGCTGTGTTCGGCTGGAGAGCCAAAACAGCGAGCTGAGAGGAGCTAAAGCGCCACGTGAACCTGAGAACTCTCTGTGCGGCTGTCACCAGTAACTGTTCATATTGATTACACTGCAAAAAGTCTGTAGATGTTATTATATTTACATATTTACTGGCATATTTTACGGCCTTTTACTGTAATAAACAAAATACGGTAAATTCCTGTTAACCAGCTGATCGTTGCAGGTTTTATTTTAAGTTGCTCCGTCTTGATTTGTCTGATGTCACATGAGCAGTGCTGACACAAACACACATTCACTTCTGAGTCTTAACAATGGTTTATCTTCTGAACTGTTCTGCCACCTCCGTCATCTCTCCGTCTTTATTACGTCTCGTTTTGTCGGAATCATCTGGACCGAATGGATTTTTTGCTGCCAATCACTGCGAGTAAAAAAAGAAGAAGAAGAAGAAAATGTCTCTGTCTTGTTATTTTGGAACAGAAGTGTCATTCTGATCCACGACCCAACCCGCGAGCTAAACTCTAAATGACACGAGCAAATGAATTTGTATTGACCCGGCGCCGCAGGCGGCAGGAACCGAGCTAAAAGCTGCTTATTTCTGAGCCGATACAAAGCCCACACAGAAAAGTAATAGTCAAACTCGCAGTGGGGTAAACACATCAGCACCTGCCCCGGGGGTGAGGAGATTGGCTCTTCGTCTTCTGCAGGCTTCCTCTTTAGTTTTTAAAGTAAACTGTCACTCGATCGTAATTGCTCAGATAGAATCTTTGAGGAAAATGTTAGCGTGACCAAAAAGCCCGATGTAGAAACTTTTAAAAAAGCATCCTGCTGTCGGGGCCTTTTATAGATATCTCTGAACTCCGAGCTACACAAACATCATAAATTATGCATGATTGCTCCGCTGGGATTTGGTTAAGGCCATTTTTAAAATTCCTCAGCCTGCAGCCATTAACGCCTAGCTCTCCATTATTATGGAAAGTATGAACACTTTGCCGCAGTCGCTGAACAATTCAAATAATTATTGTGGTTATTATGGAGGCCCCAGCAGCCTGCCAGGTCCCCTTCTCATTTGAAACTGCTGAAACAGTACCGAGCGAGTAAAGCCGAGCCGCTTAAACCGGCCAGGATTTCTAATGGTGCCGTTTCCTTTTTTACGGCGTGAGAGCGAGCCCGGTGAGATGAGGCGGCAGACGCAGAGGCTGGACGCTCTGAACACACACACTGATGTCACAGCTGTTAGTGAGGCCGCGCTTTGTCAGGAGTTTCTTTAAATGAGTTCAGCTGATGTTCAGAGAAACTGGATGTACCCCAACATCTTCCCTCACTGCTACCATCAGGCCAAAGTCTCCACTTTCATTCAAGGAATATTTCATGTCATTTGCAGTTTAACTTGAAGTTTTCAGAGCACGTTCATACTCGAAGCACAGAGGGAAGAGCACGAGGGAGCAACACAGGAAGAGTCACGCCATGTTAGGCAGGGAACCAGAGTGGAGTCTTGCTCAAACTTTTAAAGCAGCAGACAGGTGTGAGACGAGAGACAGGTGTGAGACGAGAGACAGGTGTGAGACGAGAGACAGGTGTGCCTTGTTACTGAAACCTGCACGGCTAGCCGCGCCTTCTGCTGCACGCGTCCTGCCAGGGAGAGAAAACCTGACGGGAAGACGACGTAATGACAGGACGGCCGTGAAATTCAACACGTCTGATGTCTTGAAGGTTATTGGATTAGTTCCCAAATATTCAAATTATCCCAAAGAATTAACTGTGGTAACTTCACACAAACACCATCAGGTCAAAAATGAACTTTATGCAACAAAAACTTCGTTTTCAGTGGAAATTAGCTCATTTTAGCATGCTAACCTAAGATGCTAAACATCACCTGATAACACTAGCTTTGTCATTATTAGCATGCTACGTGTAGCATACCAGATGCCACAAAAGCCTCCACACGGCTTCTTTAACGCAGACACTCATAATATGGTTAAATAATACATCACATGACTCTCCACTGAGTTTAATATGCGCTAACTTTGGAATGCATTACCTCTGTGAATGAACTAACCCTAACGCGAGTCAGTGTGGCCCGGCACTGGGGAGCGTTTGCCGTCATCCATCATCCTGTCTGACAGCCACAATTACATCCTGAGCTGTGCAGACAGCAGGTTCTCCGAGAAACGTGACAGCAGCCCACTAATTGCATCCTCCTTGGATCACATGGTCCGTGTTTCCCGTCTCCTCCGGGCGGTATCTGATCTGTACCGCAGCGACGTGAGATAATCCATCATAAACATGACAACTTTGTTTGGGTTTGACATTATTTAATTGTGCCGGATTTGCCTGTTTTCACGTCAGCGCTGAATCATGTAGCACTACACGAACTGTCAGTCAGCTGACGGCAACGAGAAGCTGCAGAGTCCCTCAGATGGGTAGAAACAAGCTGACAGTCAAACTGAACTAAACCTGTTGACTCGCGGTAGAAAAGTTACAGTCTTGCTTTAATGTGTTTGCCTGTTTGTCACGTTGAGTTTGTTTGAGGAGTCTCCTGCAGATGTTCCTGCATCTCTTTCCAGACGGGGTGAATTGTCCGTGCTGTCCCTGTTTTTCCAGCTTTTGGACAGAGCGGGTCCCAGTGATGTGTTCAGCTGTCCCTCGTCTCATCACCGCTGCTGATGAGGCAACAACAGAGTTGCCGTCCGCGAGCTTGATAATATGATTGGAGTCATATTTGGCTGAGCAGTCGTGGGTCATTAGTGTAAACAGCAGGAGGCGCTGATCGCGTCCCGATGCGGGCCGTCTGGGGTCTCGTCTCATTTGTCTTCACGTCGAGACGACTTGTAGAAACAGTGAAGCAGTTAGCGAGTGATGCAGCACTTTAGATTCGATTAGATGATGAATGAACGGCCTAGCAGTGCAGCTGCAGACTGAAACTTTATCATACACACATAAAATAGCATGAAAGCGAATAATATAAACATATTTTATGGTATTTTTTTCAGACTGGACCTTTAATTATCATCAACAAGTCGTCTCTGAGCCAGACAACGCATCCTTCATGTCAACATTTCATCTTTGGACATGAATAACTGAAGGCGTCCCACAAAGCCTTCACCATGAAGCTGTTTATTGACTTACACACACACACACACACACACACACAAACAGCCCAAAAAGGAAGGACCAAAGCGGAGAAAAACCCAAGGCTATGCTCAGTGATTTATTCATTCAATAACCAGCAAGAAGATCATTTTTCTCCATTTGGCTGCATTAGCCCTGAGAGGAAAACTGCTCCAAACGCTAGTAAATAAGAAATAGTGAATGGAGAGGGAAAAAGGGGAAAAGGAGGCAGAGCTATATTATTGAGTCTGACCTTCTACCAGCTGATGACATGATCGCCTGATGGTAAAATCTGCAGTGCACATAAATCACGCCGGATGAGAGAACGCACTGAGCTATGGAAATGAGGCAGCAGAAAGGTTTCATGAAAAGTGCTGAGTGAGATGCGGCTGAATACATGTCACCTTTTCATTTCCAATCTCCCTCCCCGGCTCCGTTCTTCCATCCTTTCCCTTTTTATTCATTCCTTCTCTTGTTCTTTTTGTCTTCGCCTCACTTTTTCCTGCAGCTTCGCTTTTCATCCGTCTGCCCTGCCTCGCTTTTTCACTCACGTTCGAGGAGAAAATGTGTCTCTTCGTCTCTCTGTTGCCCCGAGGCGGCCCCCCTCTTCCAACACGCTGACTTGTGTGCGCTCGTGAACTGTCTGAGGTTTGCAGGTCATGTGATGAGGATCCTTGACAGTTTTCTGGACTAACCTGATGATGAATAAAGGAAAAGGTCCTCGCTGATTTGCCATTCCTGTCAAGTCATGAATCGCAAAGGTCACGTAGTTAAGAGAGGAAAGTGAAAGTGACTGATTCTTAGTGTTGGATTTGGGTCAACCTTTCTCTGTGAAACCGGCAAAGAAAGGCGCGTTTGGTTGGTCGTTATTCCTGCAAATTCAGGCTAAATTTATCGATCATCCAAACACTTGACACAAGGCATCAAAGCCAACATCGGATCTCGAGATGTTCCTGGGGTTTCCTACCAGTTAGACATTTCCTGAACAAGTCGTCCTATACCCGAATCTCTAAGCCAATGCCCGACTCACCTGCTCATTGCGGCGTGAATCATCTCAATCCGGATCGCTCTTCAACGGTCTGCTACGTAGCAAAGGAAAGAAGCAGAACCCGGATCGTTGGTGGACAGCCGTCTGCCGCGATGAGATGAGTTCAGAGCGTGAGATGGATTTTAAATAATGAAAAGAAACGAACCTTTGAAAGAAGAAATGAACAGCAGACTCCCAACAATGTCGAATCCCGGATCACGTTTGGGAGAGAGAGCAGACGAACCAGCACATGAATCACACGTTCTACTCTATTCTGTTCCATCATGAATTCATATTATTCTGTCTGTGGATGCAAATATTCTGTTAACTAGTTTATTCATAACACCAGTGATGTTAAAACTGCGAGTATCAAATGTTGGCGGCCCGGCAGAGCGCCTCTTTGTTCCCTGTTGTCAGCGGCTACAAAAATGGCAGCGTTAATAAGCTTTTTCAAAAAGCAAAGAGGGAAATGAATCCAAGACAGCCGAGTTTGAAAAATGAAACAGCCAGATTCCTGTTGTCTTCTCTCAGCAGCCTCTCTCTTCTTTCATTGTCTTCTTGTCCAAGTCGCCGCGTCGTGATGGAAACGGAGCCGTCGTGGAAGTTAATTAGACGAACACCTCTTACTGCTGCCACCCTTTCATTTTTCTCTGGCTCTATTATTCTATTAAGGTTCTATTATCCTGCTAACATTTTCATGCTTTTCTTCCACATAATTACTTACTTTGTAGCTTTTGTTAAACGCAGTCGTCTCATCACTTCATTTCTGTGCTCCACCTCCGGCTGACCTCCAACTGTGTCAGAGCTCCGTCATGTAAAGGCTCCTCACGCCTGATATAAACTCTGCTCCACTGTTAGCAAGAAATCAGACTGTCACAGTCAAAGGTTGTTTTTGCAAATGATGTCACTTAAAGCTTTAATTAAATTTAGCAAGTGCATAAACCAAATGTTTAGAATATGGTAAGTAGGCGCGGGGGAGAGTGAGTGTGTGTGTGTGTGAGGCAAGTGAGAAATAAAGTGAAACGTAGGTGAGTAAAGTTACATTAGCTATGAGAGGAAGGAAAGAGGAAATGAATAAGCAATGAGCACGCGGGGAAGGAAACAAGCAGCCGAGGAAATAAACAAGAAGCTGAGTTTGGAAATGAATCCATGAATACGTGACAGAAAGAACGAGCCAGCAGTTACATAACGGACTGCAAACAAATATGCAAATCAGCCCTCTTCAGACCTTTAAATAATGCATGTGATCTCTGACAGCGCGGTCAGTATCTGAGCTGTTTACCGGACAATGACCTCTTATAGCTCCGACTGTTGCGAAGCTGATTACAGCGACTGAAGATGAACCAAAGGGAAGCTCGTCATCATGAATGAAAGTCGGGCAGCCTGCTTCGCAAACAGAGCGACGGGCTTGAAATTTGAAAAACTTTCAATTTATGAAATAATTTGCCAAAATCTGATGAAAATCTGTGGCGACAGGTCGGCCTGTAGATGCCTACAAACAAAAAGGAAGTCATAAAAATCATGGAGTCAAAGATTTTCTGCTGAGTCTGAGTCTGAAGAAGCAGAGTATCGTGGAGGAAGCAGAGTATCGTGGAGGAAGCAGAGTATCGTGGAAGCAGAGTATCATGGAAGCAGAGTATCGTGGAGGAAACAGAGTATCATGGAGGAAGCAGAGTATCGTGGAGGAAACAGAGTATCATGGAGGAAGCAGAGTATCGTGGAGGAAGCAGAGTATCGTGGAGGAAACAGAGTATCATGGAAGCAGAGTATCGTGGAGGAAGCAGAGTATCGTGGAGGAAACAGAGTATCCATGGAGGAGCAGAGTATCATGGAGGAAACAGAGTATCGTGGAAGCAGAGTATCGTGGAAGCAGAGTATCGTGGAGGAAGCAGAGTACGTGGAAGCAGAGTATCGTGGAAGCAGAGTATCGTGGAAGCAGAGTATCGTGGAGGAAGCAGAGGTATCGTGAGGAAGCAGAGTATCGTGCCCCAAGGTGGAAACTGAGGATGTGCTCGGGCGTCTGCTGCCTCGACTTTAACTTTCTAACCCTAACACAGGGTTAGAAAGTGAAAGTGAACCGACCTGTTTATCTCAATCTTTCCACGAGCCGTTCTGTAGACGCTGCAGAAACAATAAAACTCAAAAAGTGGCTGAATTATTGAACAAAATTCTTTGTTTTTCTGATACATTGACATTCTTGTTTGGCGATGAAGTTGGAAAAAGACAAAACAAAAGTCTGGTGGACATCAATCCATCCATCCATCCATCCATCCATCCATCCATGCATCCATCCATCCATCCATCCATCCATCCATGCATACATCCATCCGTCCATCCATCCATCCATCCATCCATCCATCCATCCATGCACCATCCATCCATGCATCCATCCGTCCATCCATCCATCCATCCATCCATCCATCCATCCATGCATACATCCATCCGTCCATCCATCCATCCATCCATCCATGCATCCATCCATCCATGCATCCATCCGTCCATCCATCCATCCATCCATCCATCATCCATCCATGCATACATCCATCCGTCCATCCATCCATCCATCCATCCATCCATCCATCCATCCATGCATACATCCATCCGTCCATCCATCCATCCATCCATCCATCCATCCATCCATCCATGCATCCATCCGTCCATCCATCCTTCCATCCATCCATCCATGACTGTCTGACTTCATGTTTGTTGTTAATTACCATCTTCCACGGAGGTACTTCAAGTTTTTCTTTCTTCGTTTGCTGCATTAGCAGCACTAATTATTATTGATATGACATTCCCACTCACTGCCTCTCGCTCACTGTGTGTGTGTGTGTGTATGTGTGTGTGTGTGTGTGTGTGTGTGTGTGTGTGTGTGTGTGTCTTCTGAAAGTCGTGAACCAGTCGTGCGATAATGTCACTGATATCGATGTGCTCTCGCCAGGAAACCGGATTAGATTAGATAGAGACAGAGAGGAAAGAGAAATGACAGTCAGAGAGGTGCAGACGGAGCAGCAGCCACCCGGACTGAGAACCAAAGACAGAAGAGCGGGAACGACGGCGGGGACAGAGACAGCCGAGACAGGGACAGAGGAAACCGAGGCGGGGACAGAGACAGCCGAGACAGGGACAGAGGAAACCGAGACAGGGACAGAGGAAACCGAGGCGGGGACACAGAAAACCGAGGCGGGGACACAGAAAGACGAGGCGGGGACGGCCTCAGAGCGGGGGACGGGCTCAGAGTTGGGGACGGGCTCAGAGCGGGGGACGGGCTCAGAGCAGGGGACGGGCTCAGAGTTGGGGACGGGCTCAGAGTTGGGGACGGGCTCAGAGTTGGGGACGGGCTCAGAGTTCATGTGGTTCAGAGGGAAGCTGTGGCACTTGGATGTAATTCACTTTATTCTCTCCAGAGGAATCCACTTAGCCTCTTCCTGCAATTATGCGGCCTTGTTTCCTCTCTTGATCCATCTGAATGTTTGTTTGTTTTTTGTGACTATTACAGCACACACACACACACACACACACACACACACACACACACACACACACACACACTCCTTTGTAATAAATCCCTCATTACTGGCAGTAGTTGTTTTTCTTCTTTCTGGCAGTCGGAGCTTGTTTTCCCCCGCGCGCTGCATTATTAACTTTGTGCTGTGGAACACAACGCGGAGCCTCCTCCACCCCGCAACGCCGGGACGCGGGGACGCGGGGAGGGAGAGACTTTAATTAGGAAGACAACACGACTGCTGCCACGAATAAGAACGCCGATACAATAATCACAACAACTGTAACGTCGTCGATGCTCTCTTCCTGTCGTACCGTGTCAGCAGTGATTTTCATTTACAGGCCGAGGTCCTCGTGGGAATCAGATGGTGCCTCCACCTTCTGAATGGTGCCCAAGAAATCCACAGTCTCACCCCGTCTGACTTTTTAACATGGGGACTTATGGAGATTGAATTATCCTGCAGCCAGCCTCGAGGAACTCTTTTGGCTCCAACCCTGGAGGCAGAAACCGACTCGTCCAAAGTCCGTTGCAGCGTTCCTCGTGGTCGCCGCCTGTTTTCACTGTGGTCATTTACACGCGTTGAGCTTCCTGTTTCTTATCTCACATACCAAAGTTCAATCTGCAGCCGCTGCACCGACAGCCAACATGAGACAAACTTCAACTCTGCGTGAACTGTCGGCTGGCTGGAGCGGGATTTGACCACACAGACTTCTTGGCTGACAGCGTGACATAAATGTGTCAGCAGCTTTTTCTTCATGACGGCGTGTTTCCAGTTCTCCAACACAACATTAAGTTCATTGTTGTGAATATATTACATTTTATTTTGATACGCCTGCACGCCGTACTCGTGTTGCTTCAGTACATTTATGTTATTTTCCGTCTGCCTGCACTTCCAGTGACAACATGTCACTTCCACAGCGTAGGTGTGTGCCCGCGTCTGTCATTTAATTCCTGTAAATTACCAGTTATTCTTCTGCTGTTCCACTGCAGGCGCAGCGCCTGTCGCTGCGGCACGGAAATTAAAGATGACCCCTCGGGGTGTTACAGCAGCAACAACAACAACATCACTCCCATCGTCTTCCATCCACTCCGGCTGTTTCGGTGTCAGAAAGACGTCAGGAACGTTTTCACAAACTAAGTGTAAAGTTTCACCGAAGGAACTCGGAGGTAAATTCTCGGGTTGCTCGTGTTTCCTCCTGATAAGATAGACCTGAGTTTCCAGTTCCTTTCTGTGTGTGTGTGTGTGTGTGTGTGTGTGTGTGTGTGTGTGTGTGTTCGCTCTGTGGTGACCTCCCCCTGCGCCTCTTGGACACAATGCCTGCTGGAAGAAAACTCCACGACCCTGAAAATGATGAAGTGGGTAATGAAAATGAATGCTTGCTTTCAGACGGTGTGTTAAACGGTTTCATAATTAGGCCGATTTTTCTTTTAATTGAGCGTACACTAAATGTCACACAAGGTTACTGCCCGGTGACGTTCAATCCCAGAGGCGAGGCCAGCGGATTCTCTATGTGAGTTTTCTTCCTGGATTGTGCGTGCAGACGCGAGGCGATGTAAGAGAATGAATGAACACGCTCACACCGGTCAAGCTCCACACGAGGACAGAGCATCGAAAACAGAAGAGCAGCAACGTGAAGCAACGCAGCTGTACGCGGCCTTCCCAGTCCCAGTCGAGCAGCCAGCAACCTGCATCAGGTTGAGCTTGAGCTGACCGAAGTCAGACACACAGAATAAGGTGATTTTCAAAATAAAACGCCGTCTACAAGCCAAAAACAGTTGAACTCTGCACATATTTACACATTTAGAAGCGACTCAACCAAGAAAACAACCAAATCTGAGCAAGTAAACAAAGTCGAGGCGCTCTTTGATGGCGTGGCTGCGATGTGACGCAGACATTCCCGCTGTTCTGAGGTTTTTGGGGATTACACTGACAGATAGAGGAAGGTGAAGGTAAAGGAGGCGTAACACATGAAGTGTGTGTGTGGATGCACTAACACTGCAGGAAGCGTACCATCAACCATCAGTCAGTCGATCGATGAAGTAAACCAGTCGCTTTCATTCCTCCACAAACTTCTCCAGAGAGGAAGAGTTACGTTTAGTATCATGCAGACACAAAACAGCCACTGGACCTAATCAGATTCTCTCCCATGGACAGCTGCATGTTGTATCAAACGCTCTTCCTGCCTCCATGGAAGCTTTTTGGGTTTTTAAGTGCATGTAATAGCTGTCAGTGTCTGGAGCCACTTATCTGATTCCAGGATCATTGGATAATGACACATTAAGAGGCCTTTTGGAGCCAGCCTGTGGCAACATGTGGGCCATATTTCTTTGTTTGTTATTTTACAGGAAAATGCAGATTTGAGGCTCTTAGGAGACGCGATAGAATCTAATCTGTCGTGAAGCGCTGCATGCGTCCTGTGTGACAGAGTAAACAGGAGTCTGAAGAGTTTGCTGCAGGGATTTCTTCCAAATGCATCACACAGTGCCATCTGCTGTCGGCCTGCGGATCAGCGCTGACAGTAAACACATCACAGATTCCGAACGCTGTGAACTCGACAAACCTCCACGCCGCCTCCAAACATCCGCACTCCTCCTCGCTCTGAGCGTGTGTAGGCTGTCCTGGCAACAGTCCTGACGGTCAGAGAGCCTCCGCGAGCAGCCCTGTGCTCCTCTGATGGCCTGAGGGAGTGCCGCACACACACACACACACACCACACACAGCTGAGTGCACAGTTCAAACAACCGACTCAATCCGACGAGCCCATGGCCTCGAGGTAAACAGTCCTGCAGCCCGGAGGTCTGAGACTGTTGTTACGATGACCCAACCGCTGAGGCCGGGCTTCTGTTTTTTCCCCACCGGCAACTCAAAAACAAAACCAAGCCTGGTCCACACGTCCACACCGACACCGACCTGACGAGCAGCAGAGAGCTGCCTCAGTCTGAAAGCCCTTTGTGCTGCCTCCCCTGGTCGGAATCATAGTAAGTTACATTTAACTACTGCAAATGTAACTGCAAAGTTCAATCAGGAGTCCCAGCTGGTGTCGGACAAGAGGCAGAGTACGCCTGGAGGTCACCAGCAAACATGCAGCCGGGGACCAGGACTCTTCTGGAGGTGAAGTTTTGGATGCAGGAGCTGGAGTACTTGAGTATGGCCAGAGTATTTCTCTGTATGTAGCACCTGCTCACCTCCTCACAGAGAGTTGAGGCTACTTTAACTGCTTTCCAACCCAAACCCACACAGGTGAGCGTGACACAGGTGAGCGTGACACTGAGACATGCAGCAGTGAACAAAGCTACACTGAGCCGCCTCTAATCTTTGCATATTGATGTAAATGAAACACGCTGCATTGAGTAATACATTAGAATAATAATGACTGATCGATCCTGAGGTCCTTTTTTTGATCATAATTCTACCTGCAGGTGTGAAGCTGTGGCAGCCTCTGCGTTCACGCTGTGAGCTTTCTCCATCTGCACATAATTAACCCTTCACGTGAACGGACGCTATTTTAGATCGTGAGTTTGTTACACGACAGGCTGGAGGATTGAGTCGGGGCACGCTGTGCTGTGAAAGATTCTTTTCTCTGGATGAGAGTTTCTGACCCGCTGTGGTCGTTAAGATCATTAAAGCTCCCCCGGTGTGTCCTGGCGAGGCTCCAAACCTGGCTCACCTTCCATCTGGCCACCCGATCAGCCCCCAGAGGTCATTTCCAAAGTTTCCTCCCCTCTGCAGCTCGATGGCACAAAATGGCTGCCGTGCCGTCACCAATAAGAAGTCCAAACGGTGACGAGTCAACGGACAACAGGTGTGTGTGCAGGTAAGTGGCAGGTGTGTGTGATTGTCCAGAATCAAGGGTCCAAATATCATCACAGTGTTTTACTACTAATACTACTACTAATACTTTATTTTGTGTCCTTAAAACACTGAATAAATAATAAATGTTTTAACACTGTCCACTGCTTCACTCAGGCTCCGGACTCAGAAAGAAAGACTGCTGAGTACAGATGAGTAATATTTCCTTCCCTCTTACCGTCCTCGTGTCCTCTCCTCCTCTCCTCTCCTCCTCCTCTCCTCTCCTCTCCTCCTCCTCTCCTCTCCTCTCCTCTCCTCTCTGTATAGAACTGTAATTACAGTGTCTTCTTTTTCTTATTAGCAGATAAGACTTCCATAATGGTTCCCCGGAGAGGCTGTCCAAACTTAATTAACGCTGCCTAAACAGTCTCTCTCCTTCAGACTGTCTCCCTTCCTCTTGTCCTCTCTCTCTCTCCCCCCTCTCTCTCTCTCTCTCTCTCTCTCTCTCTCTCTCCCTCTCTCTCTCTCTCTCTCTCCCTCTCTCACGGTAACAATGAAAGCTGGACTTGACACAGGCTTGACTCAGACAACACTGAGCAACCACCGGGAGTTACTGCTGTTGCTGGCATGTGTGTGTGTGTGTTCCTCACTGAATTGAATATTGGGTGTGTGTGTGTGTGTGTGTGTGTGTGTGTGTGTGTGTGTGTGTGAGGATCTAATTCCTCTGAGCGGTGTAAGCCCTCAAATCATGCTCTGATCTCCGGCTGAGTAGCCCGCTCTTTTTATTCCCATTTGTTTGACTTAGAGAGATTAGCCATTAATTACTGGCTAGAGAAATTAAGCACACACACACACACACACACACACATAACTGCACACAGCGTACGGTGTAGAGCTGTTAAATAGGACTCATTACATCGGCCCTGCCGCACATGCCAAAGGCCCGTAGAGCTGAAACAGCATCATTTAACACACACACACACACACACACACACACACACACACAGCTGCTGAGGAAAGATGCTGTTCTGGGCGAAATCTGGCAGCTTTTAGCTGAGTGTAACATCAACCTCCCGCATGAGAGCGCGGGGGGATTAACACCGGAGAGACAAGCTGACCAAAGCCAAGACAGGATGAAGAGTCTCCCAAACACGAGGCACCTGAGCAAGCACAAAGGCGGGCTGCTCAGCGCTCGCACCGAGCCTGTCAGAGCTCTCCAAAAAGGCCTTTTCATCACGGCGAGCTTCTTTTCACGCCGTCCAAACGAGTCCCGAGGACACGAAGGGAGCAGATGAACCTAAGAATGGACCACGGTGTGTGAACGTAGAAGCTGTTAGCAGAGACGGAGCCGTGGATAATTAGCTCACCTCAGCTCTGCCAGACGTTTTAGCGTCTTTCAGCTCATTTCTTTGTAGTTTTCATTGAGCTAACGTCCAGCTGCAGCTGATCCGGTAAAAAACGCTGATGAACCAACTCAAACGCCACCCGCAGGATTCCAGAGCAAAGACGTGGATCGAACGACGAGCCTGTCAGGTGTTTCTCAATTTCTCAAACCTGCATTTAAAAAAGGATCGGCTGAAAAGTTGAACAATATCGAAAACATAAATCTGTCTCTGCCGTGAACAGCTGCTCTTTCTTTACATCAGGAACAAACCGGAGTTATTCCTTCATTTTATTCCAAAGTTTTCTAAAGCTAAAGAAATATTATAATTCCTCGAGGCTGCAGTCAGACACGTGAAACAGCCGGGTTGTAGTACGGAGATTCACGGCTGTATTTCGTGTGAAGGTCACTGACAGAAGAACTGTAGCGGCGGCCATGTTTTGTTCATTATTCGACGGCCTCGCCGTGAAACAGAAAATCTTCTTCTTCCTTTGTGTGTGGCTGCCAACACAAACACGAACAGACGAGTGCGTTTGATCAGTTGCTATGAGACATTTCAGGAGGAAGCTGAAGGAGAGCTGCAGATACTGTGTGTGTGTGTGTCTGCCTCCCTCTAGTGGTTTAAGTTGATCACCTACATGCACAACATGCCTCGACCATCAGGGCTGCTTTGGAGGCCAAAGGTGACCTACACGATGTTAGGCAGTTATGGCTGATCGGTGTATCATCATATTATTCATTAATGGACCTCTGGAGGCGAGCTGTGGCAGCTGGCACCAAAACACCAGCAGCAGAACCTTAAAGTCCTGGAAGTTTTGAGGTGAGGCCTCCGAGGATCGGACCCGTTTGTCCAGCACGTCCCACGGATGCTCGATGCTTGGAGGCCGAGTCGACACCTTGAACTGGCTGTTTGCTCTGTGGCAGGGAGCTTTATTCAGCCGCCATCAGGGGAGACTGTTTCCATGACACGGTTCATGGTCTGCGACAACGCTCAGGTAGTTGGTGTCAAAGTAACATCCGCGTGCGAGCAACGTTTCCCAGGTGTGTGACCCAGCGTGATTCATCAGACCAGGCCACCTTCTTCCATCGCTCCGTGGTCTGGAGTCAGCATCAGTACCTTGATACTTTTCTATCAGAACCAGCATGAACTTTTTCAGCAGGTTGGATCAAGCCGCATGGGCCAACCAGGAGCACACCACAAGGGCTGCAGTTTCCTGACGCAGTCGGCTTCTTGTCAAAGAGTGGCCGGTTCGAGTCCGGCATGGACGTACAGTATAGAGGTGCAGAGGGCGGGCCGGTTAGCTGGAGAGGTGCCCGTTCACCTCCTGGACACTGCCGGGCGAGGTACCGAACCCGATCCTCGGTGCCGCTACGTGGCAGCCCGTCACTCCACCAGGCCTCTGTGCATGTGTGGCTGTATTTCATGTCAAATGCATGAAAAGCTTGAAGGATCAGTCCAGTCTGTGCTGTAGATCTTTATTTTTTTGCTGCTTCTAACACGTCAGCTTTGAGGACAGCGCGTTCACTTGCTGCCACCTGCTGACAGGAGCCATGACGGTGAGACAAGCAGCGCTGTAAACTTCACCTGTCACATTTTACAGTGAAACGAATCTGAAATGAAGCACAAGAGCCGAGAATCGTAATTTGTCTTTATTGTTTAAATTCACCAAAAAGTTTTGTTTTTTCTGCATAACTACATCCAACAGCATTCAGTGTTGTCGCCACTGTGACCTCATCAACACCCGAGTGACGACAGTGTGACATCATCAGCGCCAGCATGACGTCACAGCATCATGACGTGGCTCAAACGGCAGAAAGAATAAAAACTACTGACAGTCAGTCCGTCCCAGAGTCCGTCGTCAATAAAAGCATCTCGCCGCTACCCGTGTAAAGCACAAACATTGCACATCGACTCATAGCATAGCATCAAGTGTCCTTCGTAAAGTTAGAAACCAGAACCCGCCCGCCCCGCCTCGACATGGACTCAAATAAAACCACAGACATGAGTGGAAGTGTTTTCTCATGAGTTTGTACACTGAGTTTTAAATGTGATGGTTGCTGCAGGTCTCCACAGACGATCAGGACTCAGAACTCTCCGTCTGCCGTCTCACCTTTCCCACAAATATCCACGTTTAATATTTCATCACGCGCAGAGACAGATTTAGAAAGGGGGAGGAATTTTTAAACGTCTGACCCGTAAAAGAGACGACTCGTTATCCGTGCTACTTTCTACACGCAGTATCAAATGTTTGCAGGTGTGTTCCACATGTTTAAACGTCAGAGATGTTCAGGCTGGCTGGAGGTCAAAAGTGCCTCAATCCACCAACCAATGCAAGAAGATAGAAGTTTGTTTCCTGTATATTTTTATACATTTAAGTGTTAAAATATATTTTCTGTAAGTTTTATCTCCCTGCATGTCTAAACTGTCTAAATGCAGTTTTTGAATATTTCAGTCAGATTTAAAGGTCCAGTGTGTAAGATTTGAGGAAGCTAATCACCTAAATATGGAATATATTTGCCGTAATATCTTTTTATTATTTGTGCACAAGCACCTAAAAATAAAACAAGATGTTTTTTGCTGCAGCGGATCCTTGAAGTCCTGGAAGTTTTGAGGTGAGGCCTCCGAGGATCGGACCCGTTTGTCCAGCACGTCCCACGGATGCTCGATTGGGAACTTGGAGGCCGAGTCGACACCTTGAACTGGCTGTTTGCTCTGTGGCAGGGAGCTTTATTCAGCCGCCATCAGGGGAGACTGTTTCCATGAACTCTCAGGTTTCATGTTTTTCACGTGTGTCGTAGTTTGCAGCTAGACGTCACCACATCCGACACACCGGACCTTTAAGAATCAGAATTTAGCTGAAAAAACATTTTTTATTTGATGATGCATTTAAAGTCTCAGGAAAGGTTTTTAAATAGATTTATATATTTATATATTCTGAATCTTTGATGCTATACAACAGCACATTTTGCATTGAGTTTTGGGCTCTCCATATAAAAGTGCTCACTTCATGTTAAACTCTTTGCCTTCCTCTCCAGGCCTCGTCATTTCCTCTTTCATATACTCTCACTTTTAAACCTAACACTGTATCTCAGCTGTTTTATGTCCACTTGGTGAAGTTAATATATGGCTATAATCTCCTGTTAGTACCATCTAAATGATGAGGAGCCGTACGTACAGTGTGCTCACTTATTCTCACTTCTCCTCAGAAAAAATGAGGGTAAATATAATTTAGACTGTGACATTCTTTGTACTAGAAAATTGCATTATTTTCGACTTATTATGGCTATATTAGCTTCGCTCAAACATAGAGAGTACCGCGCTCAACCAGTGCCTTCTACTTCCTGTCACTCCTCGTCACACTTCCTCCTCCGTGTTGGTGAGACTATGAAAACACTGCAGATGATGCTGAAATGTGTGCGGCCTGCGGAAAGTCGAGGAGATTCACAAACAGTCCGACCGCCCTACATCACGAACTCAAAGAGAAAAATGGCGTCAGAACATCAAGCAAACTATCCCCCCCCCAACAAGTACTTGCATAAATCTCTTCGTTAAATCATCTGCTATATACAGTAATACATTTAATCGTTACATATACGGCTCGGCTGAGCCCGGCAAGTCTCTTCTTGAACAGTACTACAACCATGATCATTCCCTCTTCATCAAGACCAAAAAAAGTCAGATTTCCTTATACAGTAGAATACAGTAGACACCTTTCAAGTAAAAGAACTGTTTTTTTCTAAGAATACTGATGTGTTCACATAACTGTGACAGACCCGAGTCAAAACCGGAACCCAGATCAGTTCAAGTCTGAGTTATCGTTACCGGAGGAAACAGTTTAGTGTCAGTGTGTGGCAGCAGGTCAGGTACGGCGAGGTACAGGTGCCACGCCAAGCTGCGCCACCGGTTTAGTTGTTGGACATAAAGTGTGGCGTCGATGAAGCCCCGTGCCAGCTGTTGGTACACAAATAAACCTCTCATGAGTAGAAGAAAGAAAAGACTCGAGCAGCCGCCGTGAAGGCGAGCAGCTCGGCTGTAACGTTACCGTGCGGCGGCTGTGCAGGGTTCGACTCGGGTCTGCCTGATGGTTCGGACAAAAACTTCATAATCAGGTGACGGACAGAACAAAGTGACTAATTCTTGTTTTTCATTGTTGAATCTGAGGAAGGAAAAAAAACAAAAAGGTAAATGAAGTAAGTCTTTTTTTTAAAAAGTACAGAAATGCCATCAAACCACAGACAACTAAGCCGCCGGTTTCTGTTTTGAAGAATGTAATATATCCATTTTTTTTAGCCTTGAAATAAAGTGAGTGAACGTTAAACACTCACGACTTCTTTTTTGTACAGTAATCCATTGATAATAATCAATGCACAAAGTAAAGACAAAAGCACACGAATATCCAAAAACTGAAATTGAGACAGCTCAGAGAGAATTTTTTTTTTTTGTCCCTTTTGATCTTTTTTTTCCTCACTAAGTTTTAAAATACACAGATTAACCAGCCTGTAGAAGGTTTACATAGGAATTTTGGATTCATCAAAAAAGCCAGTTTTTAAGTCAGTCCAGCTTTTCTGGCTTCCACGGTGGACCAAGCCAGGATGGTCCAAGTCCAGGTCCAGGTCCCAGGTCAGAGGGAGGAGCAGACTACTGGCCATGGCTGGGGGGGGGGGGCACGCGCTGCGAGCCATCGTGTGCTGGGCGGATGGCAGTTACTGTACGGTGATGACGCCGGGCGGAGAAGAAGGCCCCGCCCTGTCTTCTCAGCCTCAGCTCAGTTTCAGCGCTGTTTGGGCCTCCTGGTGTCGGCGGTGGCCGGGTCACCGGGGTCACCACGCAGGAGACAGTCTACACAGAGATAGTTACACGAGAGGGAAGAGGAGGGGGAGGCAGAGGGACCGCAGGCTCAGAGGGAGTTATGGCTGAACGTTTGACATTGTTGAGGAGCTGAAGGAGGAGCTCGGAAGCGTGAGAGGGAGAGACGGAGGACAGGCAGTGGAGAGAGGGAGGGAGGGAGTAAAGCTGGGGGGGTCCACTGGTGTTGAATGCAATCAGACAGGAGGAGGAGGAGGAGGAGGAGGTGATATGAAGCTCCTGATGACGCTCCAGAGAGTTTCAGTGAGAGGGAGGTCCTCTGCTCATCCAAGGAGACACCTGGGGAGAACAGTGAGAGCACGATGAAGACGAGAACTCTGCAGACACGTGACTGTGTGACTGTGTGACTGTGTGACTGTGTGTGTCCTTCACAAGCATGAAGGCCTGAACACCAGGCAAAGATCACCTCCTATGTCCTTTCCTAAACATGTTTCCTAAACACTTTTCCTAAATACGTTTCCTAAACACGTTTCCTAAACATGTTTCCTAAACACTTTTCCTAACCATGTTTCCTAAACACGTTTCCTAAACACTTTTCCTAACCATGTTTCCTAAACACGTTTCCTAAACACATTTCCTAAACATGTTTCCTAAACACTTTTCCTAAACATGTTTCCTAACCATGTTTCCTAAACACTTTTCCTAAACATGTTTCCTAACCATGTTTCCTAAACACTTTTCCTTGACCTGGATCAGGACCGTCATGAAGTGAGGAGAAGTCGACTCTTACACTAACCTGCGTCATCATGTGTTATGATGTTACTGACGTGTCTGTGATAAAACTACAAAGTCCAGAAGACGGACTACAAAATGCGTCACATGTCCTCCCTGTTGATAAATACGACTTCATTATTAACGTCAGAATAATAAATGAATACAGTCCACCTGTGTCACGATGTTCCGCCCACGCTGATATAAACTCATTAATAATCAATAAACAGATGATTGATAATCAAATGCAGCTTCCGTGTTGATCAGCTGCTCACCAAGCAGCCGTGCAGGTTAATGTTTGTAACTCGTGTTTTTGTGCTCTTGATTTTAATCTTCAGTAGCTGTTATTTGTATTTTGATCTCCTGCTGGACGTAAACAGCACACACAGCTTTTCATCTTCATCGTCTGAGTTTCAAACACTCTTTTAACTGACTTCAAACCGGCGGCAGGCGTGCAGGTACGGCGTTCCTCTGAGCGCCGCTGCACACGTTTGATGCTGTCAGACTTTCCTTTCACCTGCGGGTCCAAACTTTAAAAGAGATCGTGTTTCTGGTGTCTGGATCAAAGAACTCGCCAAAGGCTTTTAGTTCCAGGAAGACAAAAATGGATTCAGCAGTGTTCACACGCTGAATTCTGAAGGGGAACGGTGAAATATTTAGATTGTTTTGGAGTGTAAACTCAGCGAGCGCGCTCAAGGCGACACCCTGGACAGTCCCCAAGACTTTTTATATGTTATGATGATGATGATGATGATTAGGATGAGGATGATGATGAGGATGATTACCCACCAAGCTCCTCGGTGTCACGGGCAGACGACTTCAGCAGATGGTTTCGAGATGACGTGAGTTCTGCAGGGAGAGAAGAGGAGAACTGCGTCACACACGCTGATATGATGTAACGTGACCTACGCTGTGACGGAGCTGCACGAGTCTCACCGGCGTGTCGTTCCACTGCCGCGGCAGGTCTTCTGGCTCGGGTGGGTAGGACATCCAGGACGGGCTGCGGTACGAGGACGGCGGCGACATGACGAAGTAGTCTGAGTAACCCGGACGGTTGGCTGATATCGCGTAGACTGCTGTTATTGGGTTTCCTGCGAGACGTAAAGATGGATTTAACCCACGACTGCACCTCACTCACCACAGCTTCAACCTGCACGTCAGCGCGGGGCCGTACCTGAGTAGGTGCTGATGGACTGGTCGACGGTGACGGCAGGAAAGGGCGTCCTGGACAGCGGCAGGTACGGGGCGCCGTTGTGCTGCTGGGCCTGCAGGTCCGAGGCCTCCGACACACGAGGCTTCAGACTAACATCAGGGGTGGAGCTGTGAGCGGAGAGGACGCAGGAATGTTAGAGAGAAGCAGCACGAGTTAGAGCGAGGAGGAACTCTTCTTTCTAAACTAACCGACTGTAAGAGGCAACAGCCGGGCTGAGACGGCGTCATCGCTGACAGCATTCCAGACTTTAGTTTGAAAGTCTGTACGTGAACTGTGAGAGATGAAAGCAGCCCGTCTTAACTCAAAGTCCAGCTACAGGAGCCCAGAATGGACAAACCAAACACTGGCTTTGGAAAGGTTCAGTGCTAACACTCACACAAACTGTATGACAGAGTTAGACGAACATGATGAACTGTTTGAGTTTGCACAGTCACACTTTTCCTGTTACAGAGCCTCGATTCATTAAAATGTCTGATAAGTTTAAGTTCTACTTTTAATATAATAAAAGAATTAAGAATAGAAACATTTCTGTGCTCAGATTATTATTAATGTGACTCTTTGCAGCAGCTGCTTTAAGAAGCACGCAGGCTCTAAACTGAACTTTTATTTTGAAGGCTTCACATCCTGATAAATCACTGAAGGATTCAGTTTCTGCATTAAATTGTTTTCCGGCAGCAAAGAGAACAAAAGTAATTCATCATCACTGATGTGAGTGAAAACATGAAAAGTCCTTCGTGGTGTCTGCGTGAGTATTTCACGTACTCAGACTCGTGACTCCGGAGAACTTTAGAATCATTTTCTGTTTTCAGTCTGACGTTCTCTCCGTCGCAGCAGCTTCCTCTCACATGTCTGAGTACAGCGGACCGACAGATGATGTCGCTGTCAGGACCACGATGCACCGTGCACACTAACGAGGAATTAAAATGCTGCACGGAGGAACTCGTGTATGATCCGACTGATTCATGACTGAAACAGTCTTTGTGTTTCACACACACACACACATACAGTTTCAAAATTATGAATGAAAATATCAGCGCTGTCATACACAGCCTGTTAGCCTGCAGTACATCACAGCTGGAAGAACTTTGTGTGTGTGTCCAGCAGATGGCGAGCGTGCCGCGCTGCACGATGCAGCCGCTCAGCAGCCGATCGGTCCCTGCAGTGCTTAAAGTGCCCAGCAACACGGCGCGCACGGCAACAGCATTTAAATGAAGACGCGGCTCGGTTCAAATGATCTGAGGAGTGAGAGGCAGCGAGGACGCTGAGGCAGCGAGGACGCTGAGGCAGCGAGGACGCTGAGGCAGCGAGGACGCTGAGGCAGCGAGGACGCTGAGGCCTTTGTTTGGCTCCATTTCTATATTTATCAGATGCAGTGATCAGTGATCTGATCTGACCTCTGAATATATTCCGTTAGACTTTTTATTCATTTAAATTTCAGCTTATTTTTAATGTTTTTAATATCGTCTCTCATTCAGTAGCTGTGTGTGTGTGTGTGTGTGTTTGTATTACCGTCGTACTGAGGTCCCAGGTGGAGGTCCTGGTCTGGAGGGAATCAGAGGCGGAGGAGACCCGATGCCCATATCAGGAAGCTGGGTGAACCGGAAACCCTGCAGGAGCCACAAACGTGATTCAGAAATCTATTTCATCGTACGAGCAGAAGATACATCAACAGAAGTCAAACACACAAAGCGGAGAAACAATAAGAAACAGGGCTAGAGAAACAGACGGGCAACACAGCAGACACATGTTCAAGCTGTGTGAGGAAGCTTCATTTGCTGGTTGCTGTTCAGTCCTCAGTCTGAGTTCATCTCTGCAGAGCTCGGCCTTCCTGATCAGCTGACACACAGGAAGCTTCTCTGAACCTTCAAACTCTCCGTGCAAACATTTCAGCAGATCTACCGAGCGCTGTCGGTTCATGAGACGTTTCACACGCGGATAATGCACGAGAACGGAAATCTGCATGACGCCGTCAGGCTCAAAGAAGCTTTATTTTAGCAGCACCATTCAAGTTTTTAAGCAAAATGATGGGATGTATTAAAGCTCAAGGTGATCTGTAGAAGAGTAACTAAGTAAAGTACAGTTTAATGTACTTGTACTCATTTTGTGCTACTACTTTTCCTTCATAACTTTGTAACTCGCTGCTTTAAAACTGACATTTTACATGCAAAAACAGATTGTTAAATTAAATTCAGCAGCAGTCGTGGTTATAATTAGCTCGTGCTTCGTTTATTAATTATTCAACATTCTGAACTGATGAGTGCTTTTACTGTTCAACACTTTAAAGCTGCTATGATATATTTTGTTATATAAACATTGAATTAAAGTAAAAAGTGTCAGAGGATCAAACCTGCTCAAAGTGTCTTTTTAGTCCCTTTTAGCTCTTGTTTTGGCTGACTAACTGATTTTGCAACATTTTTTCTGTTCATATTTTTATATGAAATCTTTGTTACCATCTTATATTTGCTTGTTGACAAAGCCTGTCTCATATGATGAGATATGAGATGTGAGCATGGACCAGATACTACTCTCCTGCTACCCATAATTCCTCCCCTGTGACTTCATCGGCGCGTGCTCACCGGTTTGGGCAGGCTACACTGGTGCATGTCCTCGTAGCCCGTGCTCCTCTGCCTGCCTCCACAGGGATGGTTCATGGTGCCCGGAGCGCTGGTGACCCCGTCACTGTAGTGGCTGGTGTGGGACGGGTTGTAGGCTCTGTGGGCATGGTGGTGGTGATGGTGGTGACTGCTGGTGAGAGAGAAGAGCAAGAGAAAAGTTGACTCAACAGACACACGCCTACTCTCTTTAGTTTCCCTGTGTGATCGAGCAGACAGAAAAATCTACTCCAGCTTGGAGTGGGCCGAGCGCGCCTCAGCACTGGGATTTCAAATCCAATATCTCTTTTCTTTCCTACACAACGCTGCAAATCATGCAGATGTGCTGAGAAACAAACACAAGTTTACTTGGTTGGAGGAGAAGGGGGGTCGTGGTCCGGAGGTGCCAGGCTGAAGGCGTTGCCTAGCAACATATGCATCTGCGTGCGGACCTCGTCAATGGATGGCTGGGAGCTAAGTGTGGAGGAGTCGGGAGCCGCGGTGAGCTTTCACCCCCCAAGCTGCCGTTCCCGGTGCCGGTGGATCCACCTCCGTAACCCAGAGAGCTCATCAGACGGTCCACGTTGGTCTCCTCAAACGGTTCTGGTTCGCCCTGCCAGAGCAAACACACACACACACACACATCAACCTTGGATGTCTTCCTGACCAGATCAAATCAGCGTCTCTGAACCCACACACTGCATGAATTTCTGGTTTTCCTGAGAAACAATGCTCTGAGCAGCACCGGGAGGATGCTGGTGTCAGTCAGTTCACAGAGAGAGCGGCACTCACGAGTTAGAGAGTTCAGAAGGTCAGGAGCGGGATGGCCGCGGTGAGTTTGTCCTCTGGTTATCAGGTAGAATCATCAGACGTGGAGAGCAGCTACTCCAGTAATACGTATCAGTTACAGTTACATGTAATATCTTCAGTTGTGAGCTGCTGTTTGCTGTGGGAGGATTTACTTTATTTTAGCTAGAGCGTGTTTCATACATTGTCCTCTGTCTGTAACTTCCAAATGTTTCAACCTGAATTTAATTCGACAGCGTTAATTAGAAAGAAAGCAGACGTGGTTACAATCATTTTCTACACAAGCCGTCGTGATTGATCTTCACTTGAAGTGGCCGAAGTTGGACGTTTTTTTTCTGCCGTGTGTCACCGCACACAGTGACGATGTGTGAAGGTGTTTGAGGCATCCATCTCAGTTTTAATGCACACTCCAGTTGCATGCTGGGTAATATACTGTAGCTAAAGTTAAGATCACAAAAAGGATTAATGGATATATCAATTATTTAATCTGTGCAGTTACCTCCTGCTGTGATCTTTGTTCAGTTGTGACAAATTAAAAACGTGTTACACACAGCAGTACAATAAATTCATGGTCTGTAATTATGTTTAAAAGTGTTGTGCACTCAAAGACTGCAAACTGCCATGTTCGAAAAGATAGTTAAAATACTAAAAGATAGTTTATTTGACTTTATGTATTAACATTCAAGCAGTAACAGTATTCATGTGCAGGAGTGTGCACAGAAAGAGTCGCTCATCTTTGGAAAGATAAAACACAAAACAAACTAAGAGGTGGAGGCTGCTGATCCAGGCAAACAAAAAATTAATAACCGAAATCTAAAACTAAGAACAAAACTGGGAACAGAGGAACGCTTCAGACACACAACGAACAGACAAAGAAACAAAGGAAAACACAGGAGCGTGATAACCAGGCAGGACCGCAGGTGAGACCAACGAAACAGGTGAGACCAACAAAACAGGTGAAACCAACGAAACAGGTGAGACCAACGAGGAAGAAAGAGAGCTACAAAATAAAACAAAGTCTAAACTGTCGCACCGTCCTTATAATCCGGGGAGTCCTCGAAGCTCTCAGACAGTACAACCCAAGGTCCCCGCTTCGTAGCAAGACGAGTATAGCCGCCATTTGTGTTAGCTTTGAATTTACATGAACAGGAAGTAATATATTTTCTACTTTTGTCTGTGTGAGAGATTTAATGCACTTTGAGTTCACTGTCTGTCTGTCTAATTTGTTTGGAAAACGACGATATGATCCGTGAGCCGGCGTGGCCACACACACACAACGCAGAGCAGCACACACACACACATGAACGCTGCATGTACTGCTCTAAAGCATGAAACCACCTGATAACAGATGAGATATCGTCTGCACGAACACACACACACACACGTGCACGCTCCTGCACGGACACACTCCGCTCTCCGTGCTCCGTTTCAAACAGCTTGGTGCATCCGAGGCTATTAACCACTATCGAGCCGCCCATCTGAATCCATGAATAGGCTATAATCATATTCAGAGTCATTGACATTCAGCTAGGTAGCGCGGCTGCTGCTGTTACTGCGGTGCAGCAGGGAGGCAGCGTGAAGAGATTCGGCTCACTCCATCGCTCCTCGTTTTACCTTCTTCCTTTTCCAGTCGTTCAAAATGAAGCAATCTCTTTCCTTAATCTTTTTGTCATTTCTTCCTCCCTCCGCGTCTCTTCCTGCTCGCTGCGGGTTATAAGTTCACAGAAAGGTGATTTGTCAATCCTCCGTGTGCGAGCTCGGAGCAGCAGAGAGCGAGAGTAACGGATTAAAGTTAGAAATGCTCCCCCGAAGATTATTTGATTAGTCTGACAACCATCATGTGACCTATTTTAAAGAAGAAGGATTCAGCCGCGGTTTCGTCATCGCTCTGTGTGACTCACCTGGTCAGAGATCAGACCTGAGCTGCTATTACAGTTTGTTACACGATCCAGCTCTGAAATTCTTCAAAGCTTTGCGTGATCTTGCCGCTGGATGTTTTTCTCCTGCAGTAAATCCTGCACATCCTCAGTCCTGATCAAACTTAAAGGTTCATCGAGGTATCGGCTTCAAATCACTAAAACTGTCACCGACCTCGTCTGACGTCTGACGTCTGATTCTGTTTGGCTACATTTTTGTCTCAGGTCACATCAGAAGCTTCCAGGACTTCCAGTCCCGTTACTCACATCGTAGCCGTTGTTTCGGATGCCCCTCCTGGATCTTTCCCTCAGCACCAGGAGGTCCATCTCCGTCTCCACTGGACTCGGGCTGCTCAGAGACTGCCGGCTCCAATAGGTGGGCTCCCGTGGGTGGGAGTACCTGATGGACAGGTGCAAGAAAGAAGAGAAACTCTTGAAATACTGTAGCTAGCAGGAGAAACCTCCCAGGTTTAGATGACAGTACACTGAGTATGGGACTAAAACACAGACTGTACTGTATGTGTACACACTAACACCTGTGGGCCTTTTGTTATTGTAACTTCGATTATCAGCAATCAGCTGCTTTAAGTTATAGTGAGTTTCTTTGTCTGTGTTCAGTGACAAAGAGGAGCAAACACAGCAGACATACACATATCTGTACGAAAGCGTAAAATATTAATGTGTTGACCGAAACTCACCCTTCACTCCTCACTCATTCCTTATGTGTTGCTTAGCAACTACGCTCTACAGCAGTTTTATAATTCGTGGTGTGAGAGTAGAATCTGCTTTGCATTTAATTACTGATACACACACACACACACACATAAATTCATCAAACTGTTTGATAAAAGTTGCACAATGATCACATTAAAAATAGAATTTCACACATTTTAATATTATAACGACTCTCGCTTCTGATTTTGTGACCGTCACACATTTTTAATCGAGCGTGTGATTAAAGGGAAGTTCTTAGATTTTCCATCGACGCGTTTAAAGGTTCAGTGTGACGATTTAGTGACGTCTAGTGGTGAGAACGTCTCATACCGAGTGTGTAGGAGAAGCTACGGCGGCCTTCATGTGTCAAAAGAGGCCTTTGTCACAATGCATGAGTAGCCTGTTGATAGCTTTTAGATACATATATATTAAAATATAGTATTTAGTTACAGTTACTGTTACTTGCATTGTTTTTGTGTATTTGTTGACTTTAGCTAGCTGTTCCGATGCTAATAAGAGCTAAGAAGCTAATCTATTGCTTCTTCATATTTTCGCTTCTTCGATGCAAAGATCGTTTTTCTTGTGCTAAATAAAAACTATGATCCTCCGTTTGTCGACATTTAACTTCCTTAAACTTCTAACAAAACAGTTAGCCGTTAGCATCTAGCAAACATGGCGCCCAAGATGGCCGACTGGCCAATTTCCTCCCGGGTCACCTGTGCAGGTAATACTTAAATACACGGTATATTTCTTACCTCTTGTGACATCCCGCGAAGGAAGCCCTCTTCTCCTCGGCGGTCATCGGCTCCTTGAGCCCGTTGTCGTGCCTACCGTGCCTGGCGTCACGGTGACTGTAACCATGGCTGCCGGTCTCGGACAGCGAGAACTCGCCGTAGCCCTTCCTCCGGGCCTTCTGCCGCAGTTTGTTCCTGTAGTGCTCGATGTCTGACTTCTGCTTCAACCCGCCGTGGTTTGCCTGAAAACATTCAAGCATCGACCTGCAGTAGTCGTATTTAAGTTCAGAGACAGCCAACTGTCGTTTTTACTTTTTTCATTTTGGAAAAGTTTTTTCTGTCTTGTGCGAAGACAGATCGATGTGTTTAACAAACATTCCCTTCAGCGGGATGAGCAGAGAACGCGTCACACCCTAAACATGATATTTTCTGCTAATGTACACCAATCAATCGGAGACGAGCTGGAAAACCGGAGAGCTCCCGAGGGGATTTTCTTCTTCTTGTTAATAGATTGGAGGATAATTCATCTTCGGCCCGTGTGTCGCTGCCGTCTCGGCTGCACAGAGGTTGAGGCGGAATAAGGGGAGGAAAGAGTGAGAGGTGACAGGCTGGGTGGAGGAGGAGGTGGAGGTGGAGAGGGGAGGCATATTGTGTTTGTAGCTAAATTCAGTCTCAGTGCAGTGTGTCCCAGAGGAGGTGTTATGGTAATACTACAGTACAGGAGAGGCAGGATAACAGACACCGCAACCTAAGAACGTAACATGAAGCAGAGGTTCCCAAACGTTCAGACGATACCTCGACAGCAGCCCTCGTACTCCCAGTTAAATTGATTTTAAACCGGATACTATTGAACATATAAAGTGGATGTTGTCGTCATTTCTGGGGGGTTGGTTTGGTCTGCAGTCATGTTTGCATCCAGTTCCTCAAAGAACCGAAAGCAGCCTGAGGATTCAAAGGTTCTTCTTCTTCTGTTGCTGCTGTTGTTGTGCACGGTGCATGCATGTAGCTACCTCCTGCCTGACGGTGGGTGGCAGTGTGCACGCACCACTGTGCACATCACTCCACATGTCAATGTGTGCACTGTTACCTATTACTGAGAACTTTCCTGCCAGTTATTGTACGTAAAACCAAAAGCCAATGAAGCCAGAGGGTCCAACCCGGCCCGCGGGGCGACTTTGCAAAGACAGAGACCAAATAATCAGTCGATGAAGTAACTGCTGACAAAAATATAAACACGGCGCGGCTGATTCAAAGCTCGATCACTTGCGTTTGTACCTTTCGTGTTCTGGTTCAAGAAACGAGAGAAAATGAAACAAACGCGATGATTTATTTATTTGTACGTTCTGACTTCACTGTTCCGGCCCACTTGAGGTCAAATTGAGCAGAACTAAAACGAGTTTGACACCCCTGGTTCAGACTCTGACCTTTCTATTTTACAGATGAGTTGACGTACAGCACGAAGCCGCTGGCAGAGGAGTTTGGGATAAAAGCACCACAAAGCATGAAGAGTAAGACAGAGAAATATCTTCCACACTTCAGTGCACGGCTGCTGCTGCTCTGTGTATCTGTTGATCCCGTGATGTTCTATTTTTCGCTCTGCCCTATACTGTCAACACCGCAGACTCACCTCACAGCCGAGTGAGATAAAGCCTCCAGGGTGTGTGTACATTATCTATACGTGTGTGTGTGTGTGTGTGCAGACTCACCTCCCCGTTGAGGACCACAGAGTCTTGGCTGTGGGATGAGGAGGAGGGGTAGGAGTACGTCGGCTGGGCAGTCATAGGTTTGATGGTGATGAGACGCAGAGAGCCTGAATGTTCTTCGTACGGGTCTGAGAGGAAGAGGAAGAGGAAGAGTCAGACGGGAGATCGTCCTTCAAGGAATCGACGGCGTTGCAATCACAAATTCTCCCGACATCGTTCACAGTTTCCTTCAGTCCTATGAATGTGATTATCAAACTAGAGTGCAATCAGCCAATCACAGCCAATCCGAGTCGTCTTTTATGCTCGCTGGCGTCGAGCGTGACCGCAGTTCATCTTCCTACGTTGATTTCTTTGACCACAAGCATTCTGTTTCGCCAAACTTTACATTGTTGAGTCGAGTTTTGAAGTGCTAACACGGCTGCTGACCGCTGATTAGTGACGCTCATCGTTTTCTGTCAAATGTACATAGATAATATTCAGAGTTTGGCAAGTTTGGCTTGGAAATGAAGGACCTGAACAAAGTCTTGAGACTCCGTTAACACTACCTGGTCCTGGTCAATGATAAATGAGTGTGACATGACATTCTCCAGCGTAGCTCTACAAACTCGATTCCAGCTGTAGAGCATGGTGTCATCTGCGTCCTGCAGTACACGAGGCTCCCTGTGTGTATGTGTGTATGCTGTTGGTGGGTGCAGCAGATGGACGGTGTTGTGTTTGTACCGGGTCTGCCGTGACTCACCGCCTGACTGACATCATATGGCAGACCGCTTCGTTGTAGGGCTACAACAGTCTGCCATTAACTCAGCTCCAAACCCGCACTGTCACAACTCATCGCGGCCGGCCGCAGCTCGGCCCGCTTTATTTGGTGCTGTTCCTATCACGGCGTGACAGTTAAGGTCAGGACAGGTGGCGCCATGAGCGGCCGAGGCCACCAACCAGATTGGAAACGGCGACACGGCGTGTAAATAATGTCTGAACACCGTGAGGCCGTTTCTAATACTGTTACAACATGCTGGACATCGGCCTGTTGCTAGTTTCCATCGCTTCACTTTGCAGTAACTGTTATGTAAGACATTTTCTTACAGTAACTGTCTTCTGTTTGGTTTCTACTGAAAGTCGCAGAGACAGAGGCTGTTTTCGATAATAAAATATTAAATCTTGCATGCAGCTGTCCTGTTTTTATTCTTCTGAAGAAAGAAAGAGCTATTTACAACAGGTTTAGTGCTATGAATCAAACTCGACACATTTGGTATCAAATTAAAGAGAAACTTGTGTTTGTTTTTTTAATGAAAACAACGTGTGACTGACTGTTTTTGTCATGAACATTTCAATCAATCCTGATCTAGAGTAAAATCTTCTCTTGCACGTCATCCTGCCGTGCTCTCACCTTCATCGTCATCTATTAAAGGTCAATCGCTCTGAAAGTTGTGTGTGTGTGAAAAGTAATAAATATAATAAATATAATTAAAGATGGTCAGTAATCTGGATTAATCTGTGTGATTCTCACACCACACTGCAGCAGCGACGTCCTTAAACTAACTAAAAATAACTCGGTGTCCACACTTCCTGACTTTCCTGCAGGATCTGCGACGGACTAATGAGACGTAACTGATGTCTGCTACCATCGATATGCTAACCACACGGATCCTGATTGATCTCACAATAATAATGTGGAAGTGGGAAAGGAAAAATATTAAAGAACAGGTTGTCCTCAAACAGTTGAGAGTCTCTTTGATCAGCATAAAAGTGCTGCAGAACTTCATTAAGTTGATCTGATAGCGCAGCTGTGATTAAAGACGTTCACAACGTATCAAAGTCTAGATGAAATATGACATCACACACACACACACACACACACACAGAGCTCAATTTAAACCTCTTTCCATAGAGAACATATTGGTGAGACTGAGGAACTGTTTAAATAAGAAGAATGATGGATAGTGCTCAATATGAACAGAGCCAGGAGCCACTCAGCTTTATATCACGACACTTGTCGTAACTCCCCATAAAACCAGATTTTCTCGTCTCTTTGTGCACTGATTCAACAAACGAGCTGCACAAGCTGTTTTTGAGAGAGCTAGGCTAGCTGTTTCCCCTTGCTTCCAGTCTTTGTGCTAAGCTAGGCTAATCACGTCCTGGACTGAAGTTAGAGTGGCATCCGTCTTCAAACCCGTCGTATCTATTTGAAATACGCTGGCAGTGATTCAGACGTCAGGAACGAGGCTACATCAAAACAAGAACACAGCACTGATCTCTGATGTTCTTTACTTTGTAGGAGATGAAGGAGGTTTTAGCTTCAGGGACTGATGATGCTTCCTTTCTAAGGTAATAATGCTAATAGTATCTCCCCACCTTACCACAGGGATGCCCCAGGGCTCTGTACTGGGGCCCCTTTGCTATTCACACCACGTCTCTTCTCTTCTAACTCTGCAGGATTTTCTCAAAATGTCAAAGTATTTCTTTAACTAGCCAATAAAATCAGTGTTCAGATCACATAACGAGAGCTGAAAATGTCAAACGAGACTCACAAACCTGAGAAACAAACACAAGCAGGTGAAAAGAAGCAAAAGAAAAGAAAGTTTGTGTGAACTCATTTAAATTTGTTTCTTCACGTCACGTTTTTTAAATTCCTCTTCTTGTCTTTACTGTATTTCTATCTTTACACTTTCTGTCCATCTCCTGTTCTCTGCGGTAAGAAAATGAAACAATTACTCATCCTATCCTCCGGGTATTCATTCATCCGCCTGCATAAACACTATAAATCACCCAAATTACTGTGAACACTGGTTTGCTGATGCAAAAGAGATCACAGTGTCCTATAATGTCACTGAACAGAAGCATCGCTGCAGCGTTATCGGGGATCAGAGCAATCAGAGTCTGCAGAGCTGGAAAAAGACGTGCCTGGTAATCGTATCAGAGATGCAGCACGTTTACTGCCACTGCTGACAAAAACATGTTACTTATAATCTGTTTCTGAACAGGAATCTCGTGGTTAGACTCTCTGCAGCTCTGTCGTACGTTACGGTGTCCTGACACACCCTGGACTTCACAAATCACTGCAGCAGAGTTAAAGTACAAGCAGCAGGCCGTCCTAAAGGGTGGACGCCTCTCCTGCATGTGTGATAGCTTGACAACGACAGACCGAGTGTTTGATTTATTCAGCCGGATGTTGCTCAGCTGATTTCTAGTTGAAGGGGGGGTTTGTTTCCTCAACACAGGAGCTAAGGAGGCCGTTAGTAGGAGGTTAACAGGTAAATTGGTGACTCTAAATTGCCCGTAGGTGTAAATGTGAGCACAAATGATCGTTTGTCTCCATGAGCATTAACAGAAAATGGATGGAACTTATAACAAGCTGAACAGCTGCATAAAGCTCCTGCACACATGAACAAAATGCCTGTTTGACTCACTGGAAGATGTTGGCAGTGATTCAGACGTCTGAAATAAAAACAGATTTCTGATGTGAAGTTCAAAAAGACCAAGCATGAGTCTGAAGGAGGATAAGACTCGCTTCTATGCAGACGACACTCGGCTCTATCTGTCATTTCCACCTTAGTCTGCATGGATCTCTGAAAGCTTCTCAGACTTCTCTACATGTCTGAAGACACACCGCCTCCATCTGAACGTCTAAAAAACTGCTGCTCCACCCAGCCAAACCGAGACTATGACATCAACATCAATACTGACTCCACTAAGTCTCGCTCCTACCGGGTTAGTGAGAAACTTGAGGAGGAGTCACGATCGTTGACCAGCTAACCGTCTCTGATCATGTTACCTCAGCTGCCTGTAAAGTAAAAATCAGCCTTACCTGACTCGACATGCTGCTACATTAGATGACTGTAACCTCGTTTGCTTGTGTTTTAATAGCTGCAGCGTGTATCGATGAGGATCGCTCTGTGTGCCGCAGGTTTAGCAGTGACTCATCCTTCCAAAGCATATGCTGCACATTGTATGGATTAGAATAACACGGAATGTGACGGCATGCTGTCACAACTCTTTCCACCCACGGTCTCGTCTTTTCCTCTGTGATTCGACTCTAAAGTAACTCGATGCAGCGCTTTAGGCTCGGGCGCTAACAGCTGCTGCCGTTCATCTCAAAACAGACGTGTTTTTTTTTAAAGCTTTGCATCCTGGAACGAAGCAAGCCGACGAAGAACACCTGAAAGAGTGAAACACAAACACCTGAGACGTCCCCGTCTGCGCTTTGTGCGTACACAAGTGTGTGATGTGAGTGTGTGTGAGCACTGACTGCTGAGTCACCGTACGTATGAGTGTGTTCACTCTTCGTTAGCTCATGTTAATTATCCTCTGGGTAAAACATTATAGTATGACTGTGTGTGTGCTTTAGTTTTTGGGTTAATGACAGACTCTGTGGTGGGCACAAACATATGGAGGGACAGATTTTCACTGCCTGTCTGTCCAAGTATTTGTTCTTCGCTTAATCTCCCTCCTCCTCCTCCTCCTCCTCCCCCTCCTCCTCCTCCTCCTCCTCCTCACCGTTGGTGCTCCTCTTGTGCAGCTCCTCCTTGCCGTTCTTGCTGCTGCTGCCGGTCGCCGTCCTCCGGGCTGAGGAGCTCTTGCTGGTGTTCAGCTTCCCGGAGCCGCTACTCGACATCGAGCCGTCCTCCTCACTTGGCAACCGCCTGTAGTATCCATGGCAACAGAGAGAGGCAAGGGAGTAAAGGGAGAGAGAGAGAGAGAGAGAGAGGAGGGGAGAGTTTGAGAGTCTCGGTGTGTACACAAACAGGGCATCACCTCGCAGTTGACACTGACAACACTCTGTCCATCAACGTTAAATATTAAAACGTTACAGAAACATTAATGGAGCGTTTAAAAAGCCAGGCTGATGTGTGTTCTGAGATCTTCTCTGTGCCTGTGTGATCGGTCATGGCGGTATTCGGAGCCGCTAAAGAGGTGAGGATTCTGTGCGCTGTCAGTCGTATCCTGCTAGGAATTCTGGGAAATGACCACAGAAATCAGAGGCTATCGATTCTTTTATTCTTCAGGCGGTAGTCATTTGAATGATTCTGGTTGTGTACCGCCGTGGCTGTGAAATGAAGCCAAAACTGGAGTTCTTCAAACGTCCACTTGAGGCTGGTTCCAGAAGTGAGTCAGTCTCCATAAGTCCCCATGTTAGACAGCAGAAATAAACATGTTTACAGCCTGGCACAAACAAACTAGCAAACACTGTAGACGCTCTGCTACAAACATGGCGGCACAAGATGGCGGACTCCGTGTAAGAGGACCGGCTCCATGTGTTGATATAAAAGAGCAATGCTAAGCTAACAAAAACACAATGATGCGTTTTTAAGGTGAAAACTGAAGTTCACAGTTTGGTTCTTATTATTTGGTTACTGCAGTAACAGTCGATCATTACTGTAGTTTTTGACTGAATACACAGTATACTACTGTGTGTGTACATACAGCACAGATACAAAGAACAAGCAGCTCAGTAAACACGTCACACACACATAAACACACACACTCTGCAAGAGTCAATAAACTCATTCAACAACGTGTAATATATGATGACATATAGCACTCATTCTCTTTGTTCTTGCCTCCCACACACACACACACACACACACACACACACACACACACACACCACAGTTATACAGTCATACACACACACACAGCCTTGAGGCATGTAAGCTGGAGCAGCTACACAACATGACAGGCTCGACTACAGGTGGTGTGAGATGCACAGATCAGCAAGACCGGACATTACAGAGCCACAGGCGAGGCAAACACACACACACACACACACACACACACACACACACCACACACACACACACACGCGGTCAATGGCTGGCCGAGTCACAGTAAAAGTCGTGGCATTAAGCAAAGAGCCGCAGGGATGGAGGGAGAAACACAGTGTGTCTTCAATGTAAATCAGTGCAGGGCAGGCCGGAGAGACGAGCAGCAGAATCAATAATCACACTGCTGGAAAGTGATGTCGACTCTCCGGCTTCTTTCTTCTCGGTGCCTCACACACTCGGCGGGTCTCTGGAGGACACGGCGAGCAGAATAAATGCCGTCCCTATGAAACCGTCCGTCCACTTTCCCCCCGTGGTTAGCATTCAGTGTGCAGCGTCTCTCCTGAAGGCAAGCGAAGACGCTGCAGCTGAAATTGCTGCTGCTGCCTCCAACACTTCCTCTGGTTTCAGCGAGCGTCCTGATCTAACAGCTCACAGCGCGGAGACAGCGGCACGGCCTTCAGTGCATGGACCGCACCGCTTCCACTGTTTTCTGAACGTGCAGACGAAACGTCTCGATACGTACAGGTGAACCTAAACACTGAAGGGATCACGTGACCACCTTTACAGGTGAACTTCATTTGACCTTCTCCAGATTTTCGAATGTACACATCCGACTGCAGAACATGCGGTTCTCTAACGGCAGAAATCACTGATCTGATCCACGAATCGACCGCGAAATGTTCCGCTTCATTCGTCAGCAGGTTGTCGACGTGTGATCAGCGAGCTGCGATCGACGGTCAAGGACTCGTGACGAGTCGAGAATTAAACGCCAAACTTTCATCATATAATATCATTTTTACTTCACCTGAAAGTCGAACATCCTGAACTGACTACTCTCTGTGTGTCGTCCGTTTTATTAGGTTGATTTCTGAGTTTGAAACAGTGTGTTCGTCTCTTCATCATGTCTGTGTGTCTTTCCTGCTGAGTCTCCAAAACATAATTAGTAATGAGTGAGAGAACGACTTCAGACGCAGCTTTAGTTTGCTCTTCTTGGCAGACTCGTCTGTCTTCATTGCCACGAGCGCTTTTGTTATCTCGCTTTCTTCTTCTCTCTCATTTTGAAGAGAGGAAACGGCGCCGCGGCCTCGGTTTCGTTATGTCTGGCTCTAATTGCACGCCTTGTTGTTGTTTTGCTGTGACGCCTGCCCTCTCGTGCCACCGCGCCGCGCGCTGCACCGGTTAGCAGAAGAGATACGGCCTCGTTTTCTAATTAGTGTACACTCGAGGTGGAAGAAGAACCTATAATACCTTCTTTGAAAAATGGCTCCCCGTGTGATGTACGTGTCGGTAAAGCTGATTATCACGCCGTGCCAGCTCGTTCAGGGTTTTACACTGTCATCATTGTTACACTGAATGCTCCCTCTGGCACGGCCACAGCCGGGGTTATAAATATACGCGTTTATCATCCTCCAGAAGCAAAGCACAACTAATCCCACCTCCGTTCATTCGCGTTTAGCGCTGTGTAAATAGGAGCTCTGTGAATTAGCATCTCCGTGCGAGGAGGCGTGATGCATCTCATTTGTGACGCCCCGTAAGGAAAGATGGCAGCGCTCGGTGTGGGCGGGTGTGTGGGTGTAGCTCGTAGCAGAGAAACGTCTGGGGATGGGAGAGTTTAAAAAATCTGTCTTCATCCGTTTGTCGTAAATGTTTCATGCAGAGATTTTAACGAGCGGAGTCCGTCGGGGACGAGAGCGCTCGGCACGTTTTTTGGTAAAACTTAAAACTGTAATTCTGACAAATCATATTCATCGCTCACGCATACGAAACGCAACAACGGAGGAGAAGATTAGAGCAGAGAACGCTGAGTGGTACAAAACATAAACACAGATGAAATATATGGAAAAAGGCCGAGCGCCAACAGAGGCAGGTTTGACTGACGCTCGTCAACGCACCCTGAACAGCAGCCAGCATCCAGCTTTGTGATCTTAAATCATCTCAGACTGCAGCAGAACGTTTACATCACTACAGAGGTCTGACTAACTTTGTCTCAAGAAGAAAGTCTTATTAACCATCCAGCCAAATCTGAATGATTCAAAACATCAACAAGTTTATAAAATGACTGAGTGAATTCATCTCTGTCTCTCTGCTCAGGGCGGCCTGAGCGTGTCATCGAGCCGCCCTTTAAGGACCGCCCACAAAATCCAGTTTGACTCGAGGTTTCAGTCGCATCTCGTTCAAAGTCTTTTCACGTAACATATTTAATGTGTTTGAGAAGAAATCTCCGTCTTTCAAACCTTTCACTCAACTTTGAAATGAAGGAGCAGAAACACTCTGCGCTCTGATTTCAGAGAGGAGCATCAAACTTGCAAGACAAATTATGTTGCACACTTTTCCTTGTGGATAATTATCTGCACACAACCTTAATGGATCTGTACGTCTGGCTTCCCTTGAAAGTCAGTCACGGATGCAGAATCTGGCAACGAGAAAGCTTCTAATTCCACGTTTAAGAACGTGTGGGCTTGCAGTCGGAGGCTCGGCGTTCGTTAGCGCGCGGGGTGTGATCAAATCCAGAGCCGGTAATTCTCCCTAATGAGAGGAGAGTTTCTCTCCTGACTGGAAATGATCCAAAAATCTTATTTAACATCAGAATCATCTGAGTTCAAAGAGCTGGATGCAGATTTTCTGCTTTCTGACTGAGCGGCTGAAACGATCTTTGACACCGCCACGCAACAGGAAGTCCAAACGAAAGCTGAACACTGACGTGGACGTCCAGCTACAGGTAGGGTAAAACCAAAGCTGCCAGTTCTTTGCCGTAAAAACATTACTTTCTATGTTTTCTCTATATTTATCATTCATCAGATTCTCTTATTAAATCTCTAATGGAATCTGCTTAATGGAAACCAGCAGCAGCTGCTCGGCGGTGTAATATTTATGATGACTGACTCCAGCTCGCTCCATCAGGTCCAGCAGCTCTCTCATGAGGCTTGGATCATCGTCGTCATCCTCGCTCGCAGCAGGAGCTCGCACACCAATTTTGTTGATAGTTTCCGTGTGACCGTGTCTAAATGTCTGCAGTGAGTTAATTACATCCTGTTCGTCATGTACAGCATCAGAGGAAACCTTTGCAGCGTGTGTCAGACCGTGGCTTGGCGAGGTGTGAGGCTGTTAGCACAATGACTCACTTTCTGCAGCGGCACGCGGCATCAGTTTCCACGCATCCGTAACCAATATGTCTCCAAACAGCTCCTCGTTAACACTGGACTTATCTTTCAGATGGTGTCAGTCTGTCAGAGTGTGCACTGCTTACCGCTGGCTTGTTCTCCGGCTTAACACCGTGATGCGCATGACAAACACTGAAGGCTCGCCTCCGCTTTCCTGAAAAGATGTTCTTTCTGGCTCGAATCGCTATGACTGAAACAGCTGCAGCTCTGTGGTTCCCCTTCACGAGCTGCAGGCCTGATCTGAATGAGCAGACTTCCACGTTTCTAATGAATTATGTATTGTGATGTCAGCAGTGTCTCCGGCTGGCACCTCTCACGGCTCTGTCTTTAAAAGGTTTGTTCTAACACCCAGAAGCAAACCGTGAAAACCTGCCCAAAAATCTCCCAGTAGACCAAAACTGTTTGTACCAGGCTGTAAACATGTTTATTCTGCGTCTAACATGGCTCCACTTCTGCAGCCAGCCTCAAGTGGACGTTTGAGAAACTGCACCTCTGCATCGTGACTGTCTTCCTTACCCTCCTTTGTGTATGTCAGCAGACGGAGGCCTCTTGCTGGCGGTTGCCGTCCTGGTGGACTTTTCTTATCCAGTGACGCGACAGCGGAGCGTCTCGGACAGGCAGCCCCAGGACCAGCGTCTCCTTGGTAACGGAGGCCGCCTCATCTCCCGTTCGACCCATGTGCTTCTTGGCGTAGTCGAAGCCCTGGACAGGCTGGACGAGGAACAGAGGAGAGAGAAAAGCTTTAGTGATTCTGATATTTGTGTTTGGGATGATGCATTAAAATACGCAGCAGCAGCTTCCAGCACATGGAGCACATGCAAACACAGCAGCACGAGACGCAGGCCGGCGAAAACCTGCAATATTTAGTGATGAAGCAGCCACTAAATATGACGCACGGCTCAAAGCAGCACGGAGTCACAAGATTACTTCAGTAATCAAAGCACACGACGTCAGACAGACACACAGTGAGGACGTTATTTCCCATGATACCTTGGAAAACGCTAAATTACATTCTTCATCACAAAAAAAATGGTGTGTGTCCCAGAATCAGATTCAAAACATCTGGCGTGTTTCTGTTCACCGTGCTGCACGCTCACTTTTCTTTGTCTACATGTATGAAGTTGAGATCCTGAAGCACGAACGTCTCGGAGTCGAGTTTTAATTCCGATCGATCCAAAACTGTTTTTAATACAGCGATACTTCTCAAACTTCACACACAGCGCTGAAATACAGCAGACCGGGCCGACCCTCTCCAGCTGCAGACAGCTTTATTACTCACGGGACGATTATTTATTGACTGTTGAGTCTTTAATGAAACCGGCTCAAGAAGCAGAACTCATTTGTTTGCAGAGCAGCGCTCCTGATCTGCACTTCATTTCCTGTTTGGAGTTCCCACTTATTTCACCTCCGACACATCTGAGCAGAAAGTCACTACGAGGACGGAGGTCACGTACCACCAGCGGTACTCGGACCGTAGTTTTGAGAAACAGATTAAATCTGATCGGCGTTTAAACCTGGAGCCCAGCGGACAGTTTGACGCGGATGCTCACAGCTAACATGACACGGCCCTCTGAATATCAGAGGAACCTTCAGATAAGTGCTGCTTCCATTTCAGATAAAGGTAATTGGATGGACCTCCCTCACTCTCTCCTGCAGGAAGCCGGCGTTTATCTGCCGACACCGCGGCCGGCGTAATGGAAAAGTTGAGAAATAAATAATAAAAACATAACTGCACCTTTGAGTCGGGTTTGGGTTTTTTTTGGAAGATGTTTCGCTGAGCCTCCGAGGCCGCGACGCGTTCTTTGTGAAGCTAAACGTCTTTCAGTTTACGGAACAGAGACGAGAGAGAAAGACCCGCTTCATGTTACACAACAAACTTCTTTATTTTGCCTCCTCTTTCTATTTTAAGCAGCTTTGAAACGGGCCGCCTAACGCACGTGATGATGCATGATGAGTGCATGTGAGGACGGGCAGCGTGGGCGTCCGGCTGACGGCCTTCTTAATAATTCATCAGTCATACACACCGTCAGCTAGCTCACACACACGTGGCTGCGACCACGGACGGGCGTCAGGAAACTGATACATGCTCACACACACACACACATTAGAGAGAGAGAGGCATGAATATATTGAAGTGTGTCTGCACGCGCTGAAGTGATGCATGGTGACAGTTGTGACTCTATCGCGTGAAAGATGTATGGAAAGTGCAAACATTAATTTGCCTCTGGCCTCTTGCTGTTCGCAGGTTGAGGGGAAGTTTGCTGTGTGTGTGTGTGTGTGTGTGTGTGTGTGTGTGTGTGTGTGTGTGTGTGTGTGTGTGTGTGTGTGAGGTGCTGAATTAAAACATCTCCCCTCCACCAGTATGCTTGATGCGTATGGATTATTGAGGAGCAAACACGCGATGCGGTGTCGGCAGGGAGGCGACCTGACACACGCACAGCAAAGCCTGCGTCATCCAGTGGCCGACACACTGTAAAAAATCTGAGGGTGAAAAACTGAAAAACACGACAGACAGCAGAAGACGTACAGTAAAACACTGTCATACTTCAAAAGCTTCATTTATAGAAGAGTTTAATGCAGAATGAAGTCAGATTTTATACTAAAACACTGTAATATTTAATGTCAATAATAAAGTTGAATCTAATCTATTAAGATTGTTAATTACACAGTAAAACGCTGTAATATTTCATGTTGGTTTGTCAGTTTTTCATTGTAAAATAATTGTAAGACTAAAACAGGAACCTCAAACATGAAGTCAGCAGTACTGACATCCTTTTACTGTAATATTTGTTTATCACTGTCAGCCACATCTCATAAAATCTGCTGTTTTTTTACAGTGTGTTTAATATCTGTCGTACACACAGGACATGTATGGATTCTCAGAAATGAGCCGAGGGCCGTAACCTTGAGAAGTGATCCTGACATTTCACGGCTCGGCTGAAGGTCTTTCTCTGTCTGTGTCTGTTTGTCTCACACGTCGTTCTTTTCCTCCGTCCCTCCTCTTCATGTCTGACTCTCCCTCTGTCCTCTCTCGTCTTAACAAACGTCCATGTCTCTCATCGTGCACGAGCAGCTCGGTTTAATGAAGACGTTTAGCTGGCGGACTGCGTCACGGCGTCTTTCTTGTTTCTTCTGCCTGAAGATGTGAAGTGACCGTGAGCGCGACCTCGCTGCGCCACCAAATCAGCCTCTCTTATTTTCCCAGTCTGCACGATCAAACAGAAGCTTCTCCTCATGTCTAATTTTAACTCAGAGCAACAGCAGCCTGATGAGGTGCAGCAGATGGGTGAGATATGCTCCGTCCCCCCGCGGCCGCATTGATTTAAATTCAGCTCCAGCAGGACGAATGGCGGAAGCACAGAGCTGTGTCCCAAAGAGCGGGTACATTTAATAAGTTAAATAAGACACACAGTGCAGCACAGAGGGGGAAGCACATCAGAGGCTCGCTGCTGCGCTGGGCAGATAAATTCCTCCCGGGCCAGGTTGAGGCATGATGCAGCAAAATGCAAAACACCTCCAGTCCTTTAAACGGCATTGTGCTTTCACCGCTATCCGAGGCTTTCACGCCTGTGCGAGAACAAGAAGGCGCCGCGGAGGGAGCAGGAGCTATTCTGGAAAATGTTCCGGCCTGATGAAGTGAGCCGGGCTCTGCAGAATCACACTCTAATGCTTAAACACACACGCAGACCCGGAATAAAGCAGCGTATTGATCAGAAGCTTTAGCCTGTCCTGCATAGTGACGAATAGATCACAAACACACACACACACACACACACACAGAAAATACACACAGTAGATCAGCTTAATGGAGTCTATTATCCTGCACAGGTCTGGTTAGCATTTATACGACTTTAACAGAACACATATACATGTCTTTGATCCGAAGTCAATCACCTGGAGAACTTCTGGAGCTTTTCTGGCTCGCACTGTGATCAGATGTTGGTCAGGTGTGAGAAATCCTGCTACAACTTACAAGTAGTAGCAGTGATCTGAGGACGAGGACGACCACACGCGTCCGTGAGTGTTGCTGGGTGTGCTTGCAAATATGAGGGTTATTGTCGCACAGCTGCAGGCTACAATCACCCCAAGAAGGGGCTGCAAACGTGGACAGGCGGTGAAGTGAGGCAGCCGTGTAGTGCTGCCCTGGGAGCTGTTAGAGGATCAGTACGTTGAAGTGGACCGGCACCTCTCCAGCTCCAACGTGGGACTCTAACCCACGAGTCTCACGCTCTACCGGCTGATCCAGCCAACAGTCACTTCAGTCAGTGGAGAGGAAGAGCACAGGAGTCCAAGATGTCTTCTGCTAAAAGGTTTATTGAATCTTGGCCAAGGAGAACGCAGGATTCATCAATACGCTTGTCGTGACGTGACGCCACCTCAGTTCAGTTCTGCACTGTTTCCACGTTACGTACGAGAACGCGAGTATGGAGCCGCTTTGCTGAAGCTGTTCTGTATCTCCGGGAGAAGACGCAGCAGCCTGAGATTTAACACTGCGTGACCTCACAACTTGTGCTTGACCCTGCGTGACCCTCCACGTGTTAGAGCAGAAAACTCCCTGACAGCGGCCGCTCAGGAGTCTAACGTGTAACTTGTGTTTGAGATAAACTTGAAGACTCTCTTCCCAAACTGAAACCCGGTGTAAAATATTTATCTGTATTTGCTCATGCATGCCACAGCCTGCGACTGGAAGACGGTAAATAGCACCGTGATCAGAGCGGTGATTGTAGCCTCACGGCGCCGCTTGTGAAGTCTCATTTCAGGACGCTTTAAATATTTGATGCGTAATATTCAGTGTTTGCAAACCAAATAGTGAAAGCAAACAGAAAGTTAATGTGATGCGGCTATGAGGAGATACAGTAACACACACACACACACACACACACACACTCGCTGTGCCGCGGCTTCGCCTGCCGTAACTCGGATGAAGGATGAGGTAAATAAAAATGACCCAAACCAGCTGACAATGCTCCAGTAAAGCCGCAGTAACCACGGCGTCAGCGTCTGCACGGCTGATTTAAAGCATCTTTTATCGTCTGCAGCTCCGCCGTGATGAAGCAGCTACCGTGATCCAGCGGCGAAAGAATTGGGTTGGGAGTCCGTGCAGTCCGTGCAGGCTTCCCGCTGAGCCGCTGAGGGACGAGAGCGGCTTCATGTGAGAGGATGAAACGAGTTGGCTGCACGGGGAAGGAACTGGCAGAGAGGGCTGATGATGACACAAGCGCCAGCTTCTTTTTATGGAAGGCTACAAAATCAAAATAGATTGGTTTGGTTCGCAGGTGTTGAGCTTCCTCTCAGCTCTCCGTGTTTACGAGCCCGGCTTAAAACTGGCTGCTTTTACGAGCTGGCCGCTCCGTGTTAACTCAGCCCATCGACTCAAAGCAAAACAATTTAAATCTTCAGGAACGTGCTTGTGAATTTTACGCCCCTGTTAGCTTCCCTCAGTGGCCCCCTCCTCTCCTCTGTCCCCTCATTGATCTCCCAAAGCCAAAGAAGATGGTGGAGTAAGTCCACAGCACAGAAGCTACATGCAAGAATTCACCCAGCAACAGCGACAGGCAGCGCATACATAAAGAAGCAGCCAGCACAGCGTGTGTGTGTGTGTGTGTGTGTGTGTGTGTGTGTGTGTGTGTGTGGTGGGGGTCAGTCACAATGAGCAAACAAAGCAGCAACTCATTCGTCCAGTCAGACATGAATTCATTAATTCAGTCGATCCACCAAACCAGCGTCTCAGTGAATACCTGGTGGTGGTAACTGCCCTCCCTTCGATATGACGTCTAAACAGGGAGAGAGTCAGAGGGACAAGTTCACGGAGGGATGAATAAAGTAACAGAAGAGGACAGGAAAGACAGGATAGGACAGGACAGGATAGGACAGGATAGGACAGGACAGGATAGGACAGGATTGGACAGACCTGTTTTCATAATTTGGCGCTCACTCCTGTCTCTGCTAATAACATTGTACTCACCAGATTAACTAGACAGATGACAGCTGCTCTACTTCAAACTCCCTCTGGAGATCCGAGCTCTCCCTCCTCTCTCCGAGGCTGAACCGGGCCACCCAGCGCAGGAAGCTCATTTCGGGCCTTTGTATGTGAAATCTCATTCTTTCTGTCACTACCGTGAGCTCGTGACCAGAGGTCAGGTTGGAACGTAGACGGACTGGAAGATCGAGAGCTTCGCCTGTCGATCTCACACTTCGTTTTCCCGTCACTCGTGAACTAGACTCTGAGATACTTCAACTTCGCTCCAACCCAACCCAACCTGTCTAAAATGTTGAGATAACATTGCAGCTTGCGTAGCTGTTAGTGGTCAGCCAGCAGTAAACAGACTGGGTTGTTAGTTGTAACTAACCCGCAAGGTCACGGCTTTGCGAGGTCCTCAAAGTTCGGAGCACATCTGACCACGTCCAACCAAACTTAATGTAATTAACTGCACCTCAGAATAAAAACTTTAGATAATCTGGCTGTTTATAACTTGTCTGATCTTTGGTTTATCCTGGAAATCCCAGATTTCAGAAACAAAGTGAATAAATTCCAGTAGATTGAACTTTACTTTGGGTTTGAACGCCAGCTCCAAATCCAATCACGTCTCACTTTCCTTACACAGAACAGCATTATGGGTACATTTTGATGTCAGCCTACTAAAGTACACTTGCTCGCTCCACCAGGATACTTGTCGAAACATTGCTCACAGATTCCAACGTGCCAGTCGGAGAGGGAATATTTTACTGACGGTCAAAGCTTTTAAGTCGTCTTTTGATCCGGAGACCGAAATATTCTGTGTTTTGGTTAATTCATGGCATCGGGGAGATTCCTTAAGTCTGTGCGAACATCTTGACCTGGATAAGACCCTCAGCAGCGTGCGGCCGTGTGCAGCCAGAGATTCAGACGCCTAATCATGACATCAAGTGTGAAAGAAACTTGGAATTGGAATTCTGGGCCACATCGAGAGCCTCTTCAGAACAAATGAGGCTGGCCGGCTTATTGCTTGTTTACCACTTGACTGACTGCGGTGACACAAGCAGCTGCTGTTCTGGCGTCACGCGCAGCGCCGCGTCCAGGAAAAACAATCTGACCTGATCAAACCAGCTGGTAGCAGTCTATTATAACACACGCTCATCTGAAGTGATTGCTTTTTTATTTAGCCTCAAAGGAGTCGACGCTGTTACTGTGAGAGGAGCCGACATCAGCCTAAGGTTAGCTTCCAGTACGCTGCCCGGTTCTTCCAGGCCGATTAGTGTTTGCAGCACGCGTGATTAGCATTGACCACGGCCCATTGGGCGGCGAGGAAGCTAATGAGTGAGGTTTACGGTTACATAATCTCGAATCAGAAGGTGGAGCTGTGATATTTGAACAGAGAGTGAGGCTTTGAGAAAAGAGAGCAGAGAGGGGAAAAGAAGACGGCGTTAAACGAGAGTTGAGTCTTACCTTGGAGCGAGTTTTGAAGGTCCTGAAGGCGCCGGTTTTGAAGATGACCCTGTTCCTCTTACAGAGAATGAAGGCCACCATCCCGATCACGACCACCAACAGGAAGAGAGGCGTCAGGACGGCCATGATCCACAGGTTCCCGGGCGGCGTCTTTACCACCGCTTTCAACACACAAACATTGTTACTCATTATCAGCAGCTGGCTGTGCGTCATCATTCCTCCGTTAAGTGACTCTTCAGACAGGCAGAAGTAATTACAACACTTTCTCCAGGTCAGGGTGGAAATGCACAAGTCAAGAGTCAGACATGAAGATGAAGATGTGAGAGAGGAAAACAGCTGGCCTATGGCCCCTCTAGAAACAAACTAATTAACCCGTTATATCTCATTTGTTTAATCTGCACAGATGAGGGAAGACGGCGGCGTGTCCACAGACTTACATCTTACTTCTTCCTGTCCATCCAGCCTGCAGTTATTACCATGCACTCAGGGCAATAAGTTTCAGAGCCTGGGTTTCCTCTCTCAGGCTGCCGACCGTCTGATTGTATGCATACATTATTTCAGTGGCTACAACCAGGAAATCTTTGCACTTGCAGATTTTGTTACATTTGGACAGCAGGCCAACGTTTTCCTTCTGGCTGTAGCTGTAACTTACTGTACTCTCTTTTAAAGAGTTCAAAAACTGCATATTAAAGACGAATCAAAGAAAACACCTTTGTAGAATCGAAAGTGCTTTAAAGTATGACATGAAAAACCTTTTTCACTTGAATCTTCTTAAGAATGATTTCTTTGAGCTCTCCTGTCACGGAACAGTTTGCCAAAGGGACTGATGCAGTTTGTTTCCTCTGAGCCCGTGACGGCAAACTAAATAAATTGTACAAGAACACGGTGTTCGGTTTCCCCGGCTTCAGCTCCGTTAGGTGGAGCTGTGAAGGGCGCTGATGGTTGTTGGTATCTCTCCAGTTTGTTAATTATAGATTCTGGGGAAATGTGAGGGAGAAGAGGTGAGAGGGAACACTTTGTCCTCTCCGCCAGCCACTAATACGAACATCCTGCTGCATGAGCGAGCATCAACAAACAGCAAAGATACACAACTGGAAAACACAATGTTTGATTTTGAATTTGTATTGATATTCTAAAAGCTTTATTGGATGCGTCAGGGAATTATGGAAATTTATGGAAAACCCAAAGGCTTCACAGAACGCCAAGATGGTTCCGCTTGAGTTCAGCAGATAAACCCTGAAACGCAGTTAAAGTCTGAATGTTTTCAGCTGTGAATCAGAAATATGCTGTGAGCATCTATAACAATATGTACAAAGTCTTCTTATCTTATATGGGCTGATATTGAAGATGCAAAAAGAAACTGTTTAAATATGCTGAAATAAAAGAGCCCACATCCTGCACTGCTCCGGTTTTTATGCTAATTATTTCTATAGCTGGAGTAAATCAGCAGTGACACCAACAAATGGGAATAGTGCAGAGCGTATATTTAGATTCAACATCAATAAACCGTGCATTCATTTAGAAACATTAGAATAATGAAACCAGGCTCCTGATACTTCAGCTAAAGAAACAGTTCAACATAATGCCAGCTGGATGGTTGGTTAATTTGGTTGGTTGGTTGGTTGGATGGTTGGATGGTTGGTTGGATGGTTGGATGGATGGTTAGATGGATGGTTGATTGGTTGGTTGGATGGTTGGTTGGTTGGTTAGATGGATGGTTGATTGGTTGGTTGGATGGTTGTATGGTTGGATGGATGGTTGTATGGTTGGATGGTTGGTTGGTTGGTTGGTTGGTTGGTTGGTTGGTTGGATGGTTGGTTGGTTGGTTGGTTGGTTGGTTGGTTGGTGGTTGGATGGATGGTTGGTTGGCTGGTTGGAGTCCTACACACTGGACAGGTAATGGCTTGTTTGTTTGGCATGTAAAAATAACCAAAGATGCTACATCAGTCCCTCAGCAAGAAAATGAATGTTCCCAAAATGTTCCATACGTGTTCCTTTAAGTTAATTTGAGAATAATATTTCTGGACTCTGGAAAGCTCTGCTTAGGCTGGACTGAAGCTTGAAGGAAGTCACCGTTCAGAAGAGATAATGAAAGATGCTCTGCTGCTGCATTATGGGAAATGTAGGCTTTTTTTGACTTGACTCATCTACAGACTAAAAAGCATCACTTTAGATCTGTCACCTGTGAATCCTCTAGCTTTACATACACAGGCCAGACAACACGCTTACGTTCAGCCTGCACTTGTACAAAGTATCCCAGCGTCAGGGCCATGGTCTGCGAGTCCAGGCTGCTGAGCGTCTTGGCAGCGCTGGTTCCAGTGATGGGCGCTCCGTTGAGCTGGACGTAGTACGTCATCTCTGCCGGGTTCTTGGGACCGGGCAGTCGACGCATGCTCACCATCTGGAGACGACAAACACAATGTGGCCAGACTTAATTCACAATCCTTTATCGCTCAGATTAAAAGTCACTGTTACATCACAGATCTGACTTTTGAGTCAGCTCGCCTGCTTTGATCACGACGAGCGGGATAACTCCGCGCTGCGAGGAAACACTCGAGGACAGCCGAGACACTTGAAATCTCAATTTCCTTTCATCATGCATCAAACACCTTTTTTTTTTAATTTGAACACATCACACGATTAAATCAAGTCTGGTAATTTGATTTTGTCATAAAAAGACGGGACGTGTGGTATTAAACGGACGGATGAATTCTCACCCCACCACCATAAAAAACGGTCATCTGCGACTCCCCATAAAACCAGGAGTGTGTGTGTGTGTGTGTGTGTGTGTGTGTGCGTGCACAAGGGCGAGCACGGAGGTGACACACACAGAAACAAACACACACAAACCTTTTTACTTTTATGCTTATGAGCAGCTTCAGTTCAAGGACACTCATCCTGAATTACTGCCTCCATCTGCTGACGTGTTCTTTCATTTAGTGCACAATGGAGCTCTTTAACATTTTAATGCATTAAAAAAACTATTTTCATAATAACTGTTTACTTATTATGCGTGAAGGTTTGATATAGAGTGTCTAAGCAGGGACAGATTAGAGAAGTGAAGCGTTTAATCTTCTGAATATTTTGATATTTCATTCATGATTTGGTCAAAGAAAAGTAAAAATGTACAAGTGATGATTTCTAAAGTTCAAGCTGATGCCGTCAAGTCTAAATCCAAGTCTCTCTCTACTCATCAGCTTTGCAACGAGTCTCTTAATGTCTGTGTTTTGTTTCTGATAACTTCATGTCACATGACTCTGAAGCTTCAGAAGAGGGTCAGTCCAGAGTCTCGATGTGACCCCGGGTCCCATCAATGCGTGTCCCTAATTTAGCTCGAGTTCTTCTGCTTTCTCACCTCGCAGCTCCTCGTGGCTACGCTGAGATCAGCAACTGGTCGGTCCTGCTACAACCTCCCTAAAACAGACATCCATCGTCCTCTGAAGAAGAATCTACTGATCTGGTGACTTTTAGCGCCACCGTCGGGTCAGAAATTCACTTTTTTATCTGCTCATGACCAGCTGTCTGCGAAGCTAGTGACATTCCCCATGAGTATCTTCATGCGTATGAGCATGCCAACGCGCTGAGCTAGGCTGATGGCCACGGTAAACATCACACCTGCTACAACATCTGCATGACATTCACCTCAGAGCACAGCCGCACAGCTGCTGATGCTGAACTGTTTCATCCGGCATCGCCACACACCAACACTCCGTTCCCACGTACCTGTACGGTGTAGCTCCCGACTGTGGTGGCACGCCGAGACCGCGCTGTCCTGGTTCCCTGCCTGCCCGCCACCAGGAAGAGCTCAGCCAGCCGCTGCTCCATCAGGCTGGCAAAGCTCTGATAGTTGGCCTCGAGGGAGGAGCTGTCCACATCCTGGATCACTGCGAGGAGACACCACAGAGGAGGGATTGAAGAGGCGTTCAGGCGGGTCAAAGAGGAGAGAGCGGGGACGGAGGTGAGATTTGGAGGTGTGAGGAGGACAAAGGAGGAGAGGAGGAAGAGGAGACAACAACAGACGGAGGAGACGAGAGAGGACTGGATGATCGTCCCTTCATTTAAGATCTGCTCATCCAGAAAGCTGCAGCCACACGCACTGTGTCTGCAGCAGAGATAAACACACACACACACAGGTGCTAGCATCAATCTTGCTACTGAGTGTGTCTCTTACTATAAGTGAGACAGAGCAGTGGACAGACTTCACACACACACACACACACACACACTTCAGCATCATTCACACCCGGCCGTGATGTGATGTGGAGCGATCTCTCCCTCTGCCCCCGTCAGGAAGCTGTGAATTATACATCAATAGGTTTCCCCGGCTTAAAGACACTGTGAGAGCGGGCGGCGGGTGGTGGTGAGGAGGGTGGAGGAGGTGGAGGTGTGGCTGAGGGGAGGAAAGAGAGCCAATACTATTCTGCTGAACTGCACAACAGCGAGCGCCGGGGCATTTAACTAACTGCTGTTTTGTCCGATCGATGCAGCTCTTGATTACAGCTGATCACCCAGCAGAACTTTTGTCTGTGTGTGTGTGTGTGTGGTGTGTGTGTGTGTGTGTGTGTGTGTGTGTGCAGGCACAACAGCAATTTACCTGTTATCACCCAATAGCTTTTGGTTGCCATCGATGTGTTGAGATTGTGGTATTCAAGGGCTGAAGAGAGAAACAGAGAAGAAGGTTTCAGATATTTGCAGCTTTCTGTGAACACACACGTCATACACTCGTCTAAAAACTTACAAGTGTGAAGAGAGGCCAACGACGCCTGGTTACTCAAACAAGCCACCTGTAGCCACACCCACTGTCAATCAAAGCGTCCACGCTCTGAATCCTGCATAACTTTAAGCCTTAATATAATGTGAACAGGTGAGTTGTATATAAATTCACCCTCAGTACAGTTGTCATGAACGGGGGAAATTAGCTACAGAGACCAAAACTGTTTTTTGTACCAGGCTGTAAACATTTTATTTCTGCTGTCTAACATGGGGACTTATGGAGACTGACTCACTTCTGCAGCCAGCCTCAAGTGGACGTTTGAGGAACTGCAGTTTGTGGCACTTCCAAACAGGCTGATTTTTGATTAGCCAAGATGGCAGCAACCAAGTCCGTATATTTTATATTCTGAGCTTGTGAAACCACAGGTGACGTCTTTGCCATTTTTGGATTAGACCGGATGCAGGTAGGACGGCTTGGCTGTCTGGACCGGTCAGTGTCAATGATTTCTGTTTTATATCTCCACTTTTATCATCTCTGTACAATCCTGCGCGACACGAAACACGTTCTCTTTATTTCTGGGCGTGGAGTGGAGAGTCGTGTCATTGTCCTGAGGGCGTACGGACGAGCGGAGAGGACAGCTTCCTCGTCATGTCATGACAGGCGTATTGATGGATCTTCCGCTCTCCTTGGCCGAGCTTCAATAAACCTTTTAGCGGAAGACATCTCGGACTCTTGTCCGCAGCAGCCAGGATATGCAGTGATTCAACATGTGTGAAGTTACGGCAAATCATTTCAAGCTGTAACGGTGGAAGACGCACAAAGTAGTCCAGTTCAGCACCGACCTACGTCAGCGCCGGCACGTTACCTCCTCCAATGAACGTCCGGAAAGGGGCGTCCCTCTCTACCTTCACACCTCCTGAAGACCTCCACACCTCCTCAACACATGTCTTGTTTGTAATGAGGATTTATGGACACAGTGGCACGACTCTGAGACAGACGGGACAGCTCACATCATGTCATGACAGCTATATTAATAAATCCTCCGTCCTCCGTCCGCCTTCAGGACATCAGGACATCTTGGACTTTCCTATTTGGTCATATCAACGTATTAATCAAACTGTGACACCCACAGTGGAGCGCAGACGTTCTCTGGGGGGCTTGTTATATTTTTTAAAGATGCACAGAGGAGATTTTTAGCGCTGGCCTTTGGCACAGATGACCAAATCCAATTAAACACTCCGTGTCAGGTCTCGTTATCCACCTTTACTGACTGTGTTACTTCCTCAGCTCTCACTCTTGTTTCATCCCACTGTACCTGCCTCATTCTCCACCTGTCAGCTCATTCATTCCTAAAAACGCCCGTTCCTTTTCCGTCCGTCCGACTCTCCTTCTGTCTTTATCTACCCATCATCGCTCTCTCACTCCGCCGACCTCTTTCTGTGTCCTATTCATCCGTCAGCCTTCATCTTTCCTTATTTCCCATCCGCCTGTTTCACCATCTGTCTCCACCTAACTCCTCCGAGCTGGCTGCCTGCCGAGAAAACTGCTCAGCTCCAGTCAATGGCGTTTGCAGCAGCGGTGGCTGTTCGTACCAGCGAGTGTCTGTCTGTCTGCCTGCCTGTCTGCCTGTCTGTCTGTCTGCGACACAAGCTGGGACAAACACTTAAGACAACCAGCACTGAAGTGTGAAGGCTCAGACACACTCAGCGCCTTTCAGAGAATCAGTTCAACGGGCCGACAAATCCAGACGATCCATTTCATTAACGCAGCAGCTGGAGAGTTCGGTTGCATAATTCCAAAAAAAGGAGAGAAGAAATATGAAAATCTCACAATAAATGAACGTTAGATGTTTTCACAGGATCAGGATGGCGTCAGTCTTCTACAGCGCGTGAATCACCTGCAACTGTACGATCTGTCTGCAGCACCCAGCTTCATTCTTACAAAACACTTCGATATGAAGCACGTGACGCTCACTGCTCACGTAAATATCAGTAAAGACGCAGCTCATCGTCGGACCTGAGGCGGGCTGAGACTGAGAGATGAGTGTGACCACACCCACCTGTCAATCAAAGCGTCCACGCTCTTAATCCTGCATAACTTTAAGCCTTAATATAATGTGAACAGGGGAAGGTGGCAACATTTCAGATATTCTATAAAGAAATGAAAATACTGCCCATCAGTAGGTGAAGACCAAACTTCATAAGAATCACATCACG
>CM024800.1:25713535-25757100 GCA_014281875.1 Nibea albiflora
CCCACGAGTGGGCGTGGCTTCAGTGCCTTCAGAGGACACGCCCCCCACAGTCCAGTTTGTTTTTACCTGATTGTGACACCTGATTTCATAAACTTATGGTTTCAATAACACTTCCTTCTTTGCTCACATATTTATTCGCCTCAGTCTGAATCCATCTTTAGATAGAGAAAGGCAACGCCGTCGCCACCAGCCACCAACCTACTGCTGAATATTATTGATTTACAGAGTTTATGATGGACAGCGAAGTAAACTGCTGACAGCTGTAGCCGCCGTTAGCTCACGTTAGCTCAGTTTGTTAGCCAGGCTGCCCGTATGGGGGAAGTGTTAGTGTTTGCACCACAGGAAGTTTTGGACCAAGAAGAGGTTTACAGGCCTGAAAGCGGGTCGTGCCAGAACAGGAGCTGGGCTCAGCAGCCTTTATTGACATGATGACATAGGTGAGTCGGTTGGAGCTTGGGGAATAAAAGGCTCCTGTACCAAACACAATCCTTCAAACTAATATTTACTGTCATTATGCAGCCCGATGTGGAATGTTCTGCATCCATGTGAACTCACAGTCTCCCAGCAGTAAACATAAGAAGTTGATCTGTGTATTTGTTTTGTTGTCTCATCTCGTGTGCAAATAAATCAACCCAATGAGGACGAGCTGGTGTTGTTTTTTAACCGTCGCTGGATGTTCTGTGATCGTCTTCCGTCACGCGGTGGAAACGTTACTGTATGAACAGTAACACAGCTGTACGTGTTGGCGCTGCTCTCTGGAGAGCTCGCCGCATGAATCCAAACAGCATGCTGAAGATTCAGCGGGGAGCGCCGTCCCAGCCTCCAGGGTACACCGAGGAGAAGTCAGCAGGCATGTCGCCGAGATGTGGATGATATATAATGCATGAGGCATGAGATGCCAATGGAAGGACGATTAATAAGAACCTGAATAGTGGGAGAAGGCGGAGAAGTAGAAGGAATAAGAAAAATCTGTCAACAACAGGATGGCAGGTGGATAAACAGATGGAAAAATATAGATTTAGAAGCATTATATTCTTGCATTGTACGATCGGAGACAAATCAATCTCTCTGACAATAGCCGAGAGGCATTGTTTTGGAGCTTATCCATATAAGCATAACCTCACAGGCATCTGCATTACATTTCTGGTTGCCGCAGCAGCTCGGCGGGTGTCAGAGAGAGAGGACGTCTCCAGAGACGAGCTACACTGTGTGTGCTGTCAACAATCACTGTGATCGCATCCCGCTGCAGACAGACGCTGCTCTCTGTGACAGAGCTGAAACTCAGAGAAGCTTCGTCTTTTCCTGCTCATCATTTGTTGCAATGCTGCATCTTGGACGATTTCAGGAGCGTTGAACGATGAATGTAACTGTCATGCCCGAGGAGACGAGTTAGCTCTGCTGCAGAGGAGAAGTCGCGTCACCACCCTCAGAAATCAACAACTACACGTGACATACGAGGGGTAACCTGTCACGCTGCTGCTAGCAGAAAGGTAGCAGGTGGAAAGCAGCAGTCCGTGTACAGATCACGATCTGCTGGAAAGAGTCACATCATCAGCGTATATAGCACATATATATGTTTCGCCTGTCGTTACCACAGCAACCTGTGCACAAATCTGATCTGCCTTCGTCTTGACACTCTCGCTGTTCACTGCATGGCCTCACTCTCCACCTGGAAACTACTGGAAACGATAAATGAAGTCATCTGTGACCTCTTTAGGACCGGAGGCAGAACGCAGCAGCATTGTTAGAACTTATTAGCGCCTGCAGCGGCCTGTAACGGAGACGAGTAAACTGATTGAACAGAAGGTGAAGAAGGGATATCTAAAACAGGCAGGAGGTGTAACTGTAGGTATGAATCATTTTACTGAAAGCTCACAATGAAAAGACGTAAAATCCTAAAAGGATCCAGATTTATTGTCAGAATTATTTGATAATTTAGCCTCATTGAAAGTATTTCAGGATTTACTTAAAAACTATCGGGGATAGTTCGATAATAGTCCGTATATTTCACTTTTGTTTTCCAATTTCATGCCCAAGCAGTCAACCCATGTTGCAGGGTATATTGCACCATTCAGGTCTGTGTAAGATTTATAGGAGCAATATAACCGATAACTCCTACTTAATGTCGCCGGGCCTCCACAGTCAGTGTTGTTCAGCTCGCTTTCATATCTGGCTTTTATGTCTCTCTGCTGCATGATGTGGAGACACTGAAGACTTTGCTGCTGTTACCAAAAAGGCGGCTGCTTTTAGCAAAGGAGAAGTTATGCAGCCGCTATTTATTTTCAATTTAATGCAATTCTGTGACTCTGTGCAGCTTTTTGTCTTTAAGTCTTTAATCTGGGCTTCGTCTGCTGTCTGACTAACCAATCAAATCAGAGTTAAGATGATCTGTCTCTTTAAAGTCGGGCTAACAGCGGACCTTTAGGTCTGTTTATGCCGGCGACTCTTTGTCACCCGGACATTTTCACACACGTTGTCTCCTTTGCATGCGCTCGCCTGTCAATCATCTGCCTGATTGACATTTCTCGCCGTGCTGTCACGTCCGGACTCTGATAGAGCTGTCCATAACTGTGGCTTATCTTAAAGCCCAAACTGAAGCTCATGTTTATTTACGTCCTGTAACCTGTTCACAGCGGAAATAAACTGCAAAACTCCAGGAATTATTTCTTTATTTAAGTGATTATGTTACATATATACACATATATATATAGACACAGCAGCATACGCATGTCTGCGTGTATGTGACTCCTGAGCAGCCTCTTCTGCTCTGCTGTCACTGAAAGTAATCGTATTCACAGAGTTAGTTTCAGTATTCCAGTCACGTGTCGCCCTGGAGAGAAGACTTTTCTTTGCAGTGTTAGTTGTTGGTGCCTCCTCAGACCAGCATGCACTCTCTTCATCTCAACTATCTGGGACAGTCGTCCACACGTGTCAGAACCAAGTCATGGAGGACGTGAATGTGAAGATGTTCCAATGAGGAACTTACATTTTTACAAGGATGAGTACTACTCACATAGAATCAAGGTCCAGCTGTTGGTAATGTTGTAGAGGAGGTCCTCTCTGCAGAGCTGCAGGTCTTCAGGAGGTCTGAAGGTAGAGAGGGACGCCCCTGATCTGGTAGGAACTGGTAGGACGTTCCACCAACAGACAGAAAAGTTTGGATCGTCCTGAGCATACGGTGGCAGAGCCAGGAGGAGGTGACACATGTCTGCATGAGGACGTCCAAGAACCGCAGACTAGTTTGTAGTCACGACGCGTCCACGTCAAGAGAGGAAGGCTGCAGAAAGCAGAGCGTGTTTTTAATAAACTTAGTTCAAACATGTAAAACAAGTTTTGTGATGAGATGTCATTTAGTTTAGTATGTGAAGTTAATGAATGCTTCCAGGCTAATGGAGAAATTATGCATTCATGAGGTTTGCTCCCCGGGGCGCACTCATTTTCACTTCTGGGTTCCAAGATTTAAAAAAGTTAGAAATCAAACAAAAACTGTTGAAATTGCTCCGTTTCTTTGTGTGTTTTTATGACAGAACAGGACTGAAAGCAGAAATCTGAGGTGCAAACCTGCAGAACTTTTCAAAGGGAACGTAAAAGTGCCGCGAGTGTGTGCCGCTCCGCTCCGCTGTGATGGAATGTTGCAAAGTCGCTGTAAAAGGATTGCAAGGCCTCCAGACCTCATTGTTCCTCTCACAGATTTTTTTCTACCTTCTTTGTCACCCTAGAATTTCCATAAGAGTTCGTCTTTATAACCGGTATCAGTAAAACAAGCCGTTTTCATTGGGACAGTTTCATTCTCAGCCAATATTAGCTCATAAGTTAGAATCCGGCTCTGTGTGCAGCCTGCGGGAAGATCTATATTCCTGCTTCCAGCTGTAATTCCAGCTCTGTCTCTCCGTCCGTGTTCACGTCCGCGGACATGATTGCTGTGTTCCATTTCCCGCCGCAGCGATGTGATTGTGCCACGAGGTCAGCGTTGTTTCTGTGAGGAGATGTGTCCACTGCGAAACCTGGAAGGGAATCCATTACCCTCGCCTCCTGTCACGGATTACACGGCTCAGATATTGAAAGCAAAAAAACACTGCAGTATTATCCACATCATGCCCGCTCTCACTATCCAAACTCTGTCTCTGCAGGGCCAGCATCGTGCAGAAGAAGGTCATTTATTTCCAGGACGAGGGCTCGCTCACCATCCGGCTGTGTGAGAAAGGTAACAGCAGCTGCCCATCATCTCCTCATCCTTTCATCCTTGACCGCTCATCATGGCGCCATCATCCCTTATTCTATCTGTCGTTTCTTCCTTTCAAAGCGGAGCAGCTCTCTTTCATACTGTAGTTAAAAAAAGCCGGGGAAACCCGTGAGGACACGGCGGCTCACAGATCTCCCGGGAGTCTGTGCGGAATTCAAACGTTCCCTTTGAGTTCTGGCCACAGAGCAGCGTGACGGCTTTTTATGTCACCTGTTTACTACGGAGGAAAGTGCCACGGCAGATTTGGAAAGCTGTCCACTTGCCAGATAAACTCCAGTGAGAGCTCTGCATGTTTATTGTGCAATAAAAGACCAGAGCCCGGACAAATGGTTCTTAAATTTTTAATCTCAGGGGAATTTTACTTTCATAAAATCTTCCTCTCCTCACCAAAATCTAATTTTCCAGGCTATTATGCAAGCCAATCAAGCCACCCTGTTTTCAATTTGCTTACTCATCCTGCTATAACTTGGATGTCAAGTGAGAATTTCTTCAGAATAATTTGGTAACTCATAAATATTCAACAACTCCCCTTGACCTATCTTTGCAAAACATTGGTCGAGGCCAATATTTGAATATTTATGAGCCTGCGTCGAGGCTAATGTGTCATTTAAATACCAGTTTATTGCGGCAAAGTAATTTTGTGACATTCTCACTGGTTCCAAATTGTACTCATTCATCTGGTAATTTATGCAGGTGTGCATTAGTGTCAAAGCTCTCACAGCGGCCAATCTGTGTTTGTGTGTTTGCTCCTGAACTCTGCTTTCAGTCACTTACCGTGCACGTGGTCCACCCATGAATCTTTACATATGAGTGTGTGTCTGTCTGCAGAGCGAGTGTTTGGGAAGCCACGGAAGCTCCAGCCATGGAGTGCTGCGCCTGTGGAACGGCCAAGTACAGACTCACCTTCTACGGCAACTGGTCAGAGAAAGTGCATCCCAAAGACTACCCACGTGAGTTGAAGCTGTGGACGTGCCGTGATGAATGCATGTACACTGTGCACAGAATTTAAACCGCTCTGACTTCCTCGTCTCGTCTTCCAGGACGGGCCAACCACTGGTCGGCCCTGATCGGTGCGTCGCACTCCAGAAGCTACGTGCTGTGGGAGTACGGAGGCTACGCCAGCGAGGGCGTCCGTCAGGTCGCCGAGTTCGGCTCCCCCATCAAGATGGAAGAAGAGATCCGACAGAAGGTAAGAGTCCACAACACGTCTGTGTTCTGACCCACATGTTGGACTAAAACCAAGCGCCGATGGATGCAGCAAAAGACGAACAAATCTAATCGTGCTCTGACTGCAAGCTTGGTACAGTAACATCATTCCATGTACTCGTGCTGCCCCGCTGTTTGTCATATTACAGCACGCTGAGAGGTTAATGACAGGCTGAGGCAGTAAAGTGACGCACACACACGCACTAATTTGGCTAAAATGGCAGCTGATGAATGAGCAACGCGGTGAAATCCTCGTTTCCACGTGCTGTGCAGAACACACCTTCCCCGTCTCATTAAAGCGAGCTGGCGGTGCTGACGCTCGGCATGGCATCACATTCCTTCTGGAGAACATCAACAGGCTCCTTTGGAGTGAACTCTGCCTTTAGGGGATCAGATATTTTTGGAAGCCATCCACTGGATAGCACCCTGAAGAGGACGGGCTGTTGCTTCAGCTCCTCAAGAGAGGGAGCGTGTGTGTGTGTGTGTGTGTGTGTGTGTGTGTGTGGCGCAGACGGGGAAGGCTGCATGACGAGACACAGCTGAGCGATGTGCTTGAGCATGCTGTGTGTAGGTGAGTCCGGTGCTTGTGTATTGTGAGCTCCATGTTGGGTAACATGCCAGTAAATCTCAGGACAATGGAAGCGTCTCACGTTTGTTAGCGTGGCATCCGCTGTGTTGCAGCTCCAACACACCTCTTACTGAGAAACGCACATCGCCCCCGCACCGCTCTGACTAAAGCCGAGCGCGAATGAACTTGAACCAACACGAAGTTTGTTTGAATTGCTGTGAAGAACAATGTGCTGCGTTCACGCAGATGGCAGACAGCAAACTGGATGTCAGGCTAGTGGACGAGAACAGAACCGTAAAATCTGGCCTGGCTTACAGAGAATATCGTCAACGCTAACCGTAGATGGTTAGAAAGTTAAAGGATGGTTCTTTTTTGATGGTTGGCAGTTTGTGGAGAACCCAGAGGCCGTTTGTTGGGCTGGTTTGGTTCTCTGTGGGTACTCCCCACAGTCCAAAGACAACACATGCACTGAACAGGTTAACTGGTGATTATCGGTGTGAATTGAAATGGATGTTTGGACTTTGTATGAGAGTCATCACAGTAGTTGGTTCTGTTGCCTTTCTTGGTGTTGTTTGCATGTTTTCCCCGCGTGTCCGGGTTCTCTCCTCCAGGTAACGGCTTCTTGGTAGGTCAGTCTGTGTGAACGAGCATGAATGCTTATTTCTTTCTATGTACGACCGCCTTGAGTCCATTCTCAGCTCTGATCGGCTTCAGTACCCGTGACCCTGATAAGTATAACTGGTTACCGAAGGTGGATGGATGGCTGGGTACACTCAGAAAAACTGAAGAACCATTTTTGGGGGCTTCTTTGGGTAATTTACACTTTTTTGCATTCAGTTCCCCAAATTAGAATTAAATACATAAATAAATGGATTAAAATATTGAACTCTTGGACTACAGGAATATTATTTACACTAAAATCTTTGAAGAACTTAATAATAAATGGTTCTTTGAAGAACTGAAGGTTCCCCTGTGGCGTCACCACGATGAAGCATTTTAGGTTCAAACTCTTTATTTTGAAGGTTGTGCACTCAAAGAAAAACTCGATCCTCCTCAAAAACTCTTTAAAACCTTGAAGAATCTTTTTCTGTTTAATAATCTTTGTTCCTTTGTTGTAGCCCCAGTGATCATGTGCTTCATATATTTTATTCCATTCTTTGTAAATAATAAAATAAATCATCACGCTTGTTTCTTTTTGTTCGTCTGACTGAATCTTAACAATCATTCTCCAGTTTGCACCATTTAGAAGATCGAACACTGACCCAGTTTACTGGTAGAGCAACAGGAAACACAACTTTTGTGTTCATGTTTGAATTCTGAATAAAAAGCGACACATTGTCTTTCTATGCATCGTAATGGCAGCAGAGCGGCTCGCTGTCGGTTGCACAGTCCTGTCCCACGCAGTGTGTGACACGTATGTCCACGTCCACGGCTGTCTCTGGCCGTCCTCTTTCTGCCACACACTCGCTCTTGCTCTGCAGGCACTGAAAGGTGTGTCCTGGCCATTTGCGAGGGAACAATAGTGTGTTGTTAGTGGGCTGTCATTGTGGTGTGTGCCTGTCAGTTTAGGTTTGGGTTGTTGTGTAGAGACATCAGAGGCTGACGGACAGCCCTAACTCCTCTCTTGGCTTGCTCTGTCTCTCTCTGGGGCTAATAACTACCCTGACACAATGGAAACTTCAGCCTGTTTCATAGCGGAAAGAGATGGCTTGATTGTGTACTGTAGACTGGAATGTTCGCAGCTGAGCTGTAGAAAGAAACAGCTCGATTGTACACTGGAATGTCAGCCGCTGAGTTGTTGAACTTTGTAACGGGGAGTCTTCCTCCGTTAAATCCGTGAATCAATCAGGTTTTGTGTCCTGTGCCACGTCCCATTCACACGACAAAATATAGACCTCACAATGTGTCTCTTCTCAACTGTGTGCAAGGCTGCAGATTTCTGCAGTATGTAGCAGAAGTCCAACAATACAAAAAGTACATAAAAATATACACATAGACTAACAATCTATAATCTATTCTCATGATAGACTCTATAAAACATGGACGTCTGTGACGTCACTTGTTTTGGCAGGTACACAGTCGTGCTTTAAACTAAGCGATGGGATGTTTTGGGCTCTTCCCATAAAGTTAGCATGTCACCTTCATGTACTACGTAGCATGTTTCCACAGGTAGAAGCACATAAACCAGGAAAATGGCCAAATCTGAGCAAGTAAACAAAGTCTGGAGGGTTACATGCTTTCAAAACTCTCCCGGTGGAGTTCACGTGCAGGATGGACCAAAACAGTGTCGCACCCGCAACGCGACGGAAACGTGTCCGGTGGGGTTTCGGCATTAGCTACACATATTTTGCCATCAGATTCAAAGTGAAAGGCCCACCTAGATTTTTTAAATGGGCATGCTGGGTATTGCCCACTGACTGTATGAGGACAGCGTCTGTCTGTAGGCTGTTTTGAAGCTCAAAATCTGTGGCTAATACGTGGTATCAAGTGGCCGTTCAAAGAACTGCAGTTTTTGGCTCCATTTCACAGACACAGAAGTTGCTGCTTGACTAAAACTTGTAAAAGTTCCTCATTGTTTAGTCTCATGACAGTCTTAGTTGAGGTGCAATGCTGTGATAAAAACTGATGCAAAACCGAGGTGACACCGCGCCAGATGGCCTGTGAGCGTCAAATTATCTTTCGATCATCGGCAGCCTGATTCTGAAAATAATAAAATCTGTCACATAGATGGAACTGTGTGTGTGTGTGCGTGTGTGTGTCTTTTGTGCACGTGCACACACTTTTTGTAGATCTTCTTTTCTTCAGGTTGTTGACAGAGATACTGAAGTTATCTTTTCATGGTTTAAGTCACGAGCAAACTAAAGCGTGCACATACACATTCACATCTTTTCAGTTCTCGGGGGGCATCTAAGTTCAGAGCGGGAGAACATCGAAGTGGCTGCTGTAAAGGTGGGAAGCCGACATGGGTCAGTAATCCCTGTCTTAGCTGAGAATCCCAACCATCCAGAGGAGCAATCAGCTGTGGTGATGTGTGGACAAAGCCTTAAGACCGACCTCTCCGACCTGCGCTAACACAGGCCAAAGCCCCTGGCACTAAGACAGGCAGTCTGACAGACAGACAGACAGACAGACAGACAGACAGACAGACAGACAGACAGACAGACAGACAGACAGACAGACAGACAGACAGGCAGGCAGGCAGGCAGGCAGGCAGGCAGGCAGGCAGGCAAGCGAAGAGACACACCTGAGAGCTGTCACTGCGATGATGTGAGTATAAGCCAGAACATCTCTGTCAAAGAAGTGCTTCTTGAAACTTGTCAGAGCTGCAGGAAGACAGCAGAGGAACTCATGAGTCAGCATTTAATAACCAATCAGAAGCTTCTATAAGCGGATACTTAGACGCTGACACGTCTGATCAATCTGAGGAGTGTAAAAACAGTCACAGCTGACGTGCATGTTTAATCTCCTGTTTGTTTTAGTTGAACTTGGCCATCGTGCCGTCCGTCTGAATCCTCTGCGGTACGCATGTGAGCACAGACAGATCTCAACATGCGTGAGCTCGTGGAAAATATGTGATAAAAGCTCATTTTTGAAAAGCTTCAGGCACATATCAGCTCATACCACAACACACACACACACACACACGGAGCGCATCACGGCACACCAGCTGAGAGTCACAGCTTACTTTCTGAAAATGGATCTCGTTGACTTAGCGGCATTCAGTAACAGGTTTAAACGTGCCAGGATCCTAAAGTGTTTTCATCAGTTTGAAGCTGTCAGAATCACTGAGACAAATAGAGACGCACGCTGAGAACTACACTTGTGTGAACTCGTCAAAAAATTGCTAATTTTAACTCTGACCTGGTGCGTGTCGGTGATATTTCAGGTTAATGTAGCGCGTAAAGGGTCCAGTATGTAAATATGGGCATATTAAAGCTCATAAATGTTTGCTGTCTTTAGATATGAAGCTGCAACATCTGTGGCTGTGAAGCTTCAAAAACTACAGTTCCTCAAACGTCCACTTGAGGCTGGCTGCAGAAGTGAGTCAGTCTCCATAAGTCCCCATGTTAGACAGCAGAAATAAACATGTTTACAGCCTGGTACAAAAAACAGTTTTGGTCTCTATAGCTAATTTCCCCGTTCATGACAACTGTACTGAGGGTGAATTTATATACGACTCACCTGTTCAGGTTATATAGGAGAGTTCACACTAATGAAACATTAGTTTCATTAGTTTTAAACTTGATATTCCATCCAACACACTGGACCTTTAACTGATCTGTTCATTCACAATCTCATCATGTATGTGGCTAACTTGTACGATGTTTAATTCATGAATATTTACAGCACCAACGGGTCTGACAGATTTGTGTGTCTTTGTCCAAAAGAACTTAAAGTGTCTTTTTTAATGTCACCACTCTCTCACTCATGAAACTAAATTGCACGGCACATCTAATTATTGATCGCTTGAAAATGTCACATGCAGCCGAGAGTGTAAAACAATCACACGAGCAGAGGTTGTAAAATTTGAAGAGCTGCTAGCCGAGAAGTAAATCCTCAACCCTTTTAATGCCACCGCGCACTGACACAGGACAGAAAAAATCTGTAGCCACTTAATTATTACTTCCTGTGAAATGCCACATGCTCTCAGCCAGGTGTGATCACGCCGAGATCAGACAGCGAAATGTCAAGAGCTGCTGGCCAACGAGCCGTTTGTATCAACTTTAAAGGAGAGACGTGTGATCACAGGCCCAGTCAATTAGTTTTTAATGAAGTTTAATGCAATTCCCATCCAAACCTCAAGCTCTACTGGCGCTGACTCGCTCCACCGTGCCCTCTCAAAAGGATTTGTCAACTGGGTTCCTCTTTCTGCATGCATCGCTCAGCGGGTGCTCAGGGGCGCCGCCTGTCATGGCTACAGCTGCTGTGAAAAGCTGTTTGACGGTCGATTCTTTTGTGCAGAAGCTTAACATGTTTTTAAAAACTGGCTGAGCTTTTTAACACTGCAGGGAGCAAGTCAACAGCTCCCCTTTAAAAACCACAGAGACAAAGAAGCTGGAGTATAAAGACAGGTGGACGCACAGCCGCAGACTTTCCCCTCCAAACGTTGCCCTGAGCCATAGGCCTGGCCGTTTATTGCCTTGGGCTATATTAGGCCTCTCTGGAGAAAGCTGTTGCTTATATTCCCTCTGTACAAAGCGACACTTTCCATTACAAAAAGTTTGACTGTTGGAAATGTGAAATTTGTCAGGGTGACCTTCTCGTCGCCCAGAGAGACCTGTCGTGGTGGGAGGTGCTTCACTTTCTGCTGTTGACTGCTTCGCTTACATAACCTCCTCCACAGAAGTTCTGAAAAGTCATTTTACACTTAGTTGTGCAGCTTTATTAATGCAACCGGAACATTTTGAGCGTAACTGTTGATTGGTGCGTCTCACCAAACATGACAGGCAGAATTGATGAGAGTAGCCAGTCATCTCGGCTTGATGAATCAGTTTGTGCACGTACATGTAGCATTGACAGTTGATTGATTGATTGATTGATTGATTGTTGAGTTAATCGCAGTCGGCCTTGTGAATTTCCGCCCGGCAACCATCTGCAGTTAACTGCTATATATAGCTCTACTGCTGTCAACCAATCAGAGCAGAGCAACAAACAGCAGCTGTGTCTGTCAGTTGAACCTGCCGAGAGAGAGAGAAAGCTCACCTTTGAACAAGTGATCAGTTTTGCCAAACCGTAGGCCGTATTAATAAATCAAAATGATAAGAAGCTTCCTTAGGTTGTGCTGAACACTTACATATATAATTTGTGTGCCTAAAGTTAAAATTATGAACACTAGAGCGAGGTAAAAAACTGGTACGTCTGCTTTCCCTCCACAAATTTCTTCGCCCTCAGTTAATATGGGAGTAAATGGGGCAGTTGGTGGCTGATCCTGACACATCTGAGCTAACAGAAGAGCCAAAACTATAAGTCTGAGACAGAGCTTCAGCAGGTTTATGTGAGCGAGCAGCACAAATTTTCCTACAATTTGATGTTCAAATTATTTCTGTAGAGTGAAATTTGTGGCCGTGAGAGCAGTTTAAACATTATTTTTTGGTACAGATTTTCCTCTCCCTCTCCACTCTAGCGGTCATGTGACTCACTCTAGCTCCGAACATTCCGTCCATAAGCGCCCATGTTAAATTTTCCCGCTCTTTTTGGACGACTTTCTCGAACACGTAACAGCGACCGTCTGATTTTCAAACTGCTTTTTTATCCAAACATGCACCTTCAGATGAAGCTCTCAACATTTCATCAGCGCCCATGTTTGGCGACTTTCTCGAAAAATCATCCCCTTAATAAGAACCGGGTCGCACCAACTTTTCCACGTAAAATCCACGTAAGATCTTTTTCTCATATGAGACTCTACCTGCTCTACCACATTACTGCTGATTGTTAGAACAATGTGGGTTGCTCGAAATTTCATCACATAATCACCGGGCAGTTCGCCAAAGAGTCGGCAGGGCGGGCCGACCGGGTCGCTGTGACTTTTCCACATGCAAATTCTTTTTTTCTGATGCTGCTGTTCTGTTGCTTGTTCTTCTAAAAGAAATAGATATTCACAACAGTTCATGCGTTGAATTAAAAAGCTACAGATGCCACATATTTGGTACAATACAACAGCTTGGGATTGTTTTTGAGGTCTGCAGTAGAGTTTGCTGTTTGGCTCATTTATTGAGGTCTTTATTCTTGTTCGCGCTTCTTTTCTTTCTTTCTTATTCATGTCATTCCACCGCTCCTTAATTCTCTTCCTTTTTTTATTCATCCATCTTTTTTGCTTCTTCTTCCATCGCTGCTTTTCCTCCAAACACCTCACTGACTAACTGACTGACATCGCATCGCCGAGAACCCAAAAACGTGCTCACGCTCAGTTTCTCCCTCCTCTCTCGGCCGTCTCGTTTTTTCCGCCTCCTCTCGCTCAGTCTTTCTCTTTCTTTTCCTCTCAGTGCTTTTCTGATTTTCTTCCTGGCGAGGCCTTATTTGAGACAGATTGTCAGTGAAGGTAGAGACAAAGGAGAGAAGGCAAACTAGAAGAGGAACTGCTCTTCACTTTCATCTTTCTACTCAAAACACTTCACAGGAAATTGCTGCAGACATACCACAGATAGACTGACACACACACACACACACACACACTCCCAACATCTTTATTTGCGTCCGGATCGCACCACTGAATAGTGGAGCGCTCCAAAGTCTCCCTCCACATTCTTTTCTCATGGCTGACACCTGTCAGATTAAGAGCGAGGGACGTAATGCTAAGTGATTTACTCTCTGAGTGTATCTGTGTGTGTGCGCTCAGTGTGTGTTCACAAAGCGTCGCTGCTCTCTGAGACGTTTTGTCAAGCCGTCACGCTGCATTCTACCCAGAGAAATGTTTCTGTGCTGCTGCTCAAAATGTTCTCTCCGTGGGTTTGATAGTTAGCCAGCGTCGCTGCTCCATGTGCTGCAGCGGAGGGGAGTACAAGTCGCTCCTTCCCTTCCTCTGTCTTTATTTAACATTCCCAGTCAGCTCGTTCCCTTAATCACCATCAGGAGTTCACCAAAGAATGTGTTTTACTGTTCTACTACAAAATAATACTTTAGTCTGGATACATTTCCTTAAAATCGGGTAGAAAAATAGTTTTTGCCATAAAATATGACCCTAAAAAAAACATGGGGGGGTTGGCAGCTGTGGTTGCCAGAATTTTACCGTAATAACTACAGCAGAACCTTTTCTAATATTACGGTAAAAGGATATTAGTATTGTTGACTTTATGTTACCGGTTTATTCCACGTTTTAAAATGTCTGTAACAAACCATGACAGTAAAAGATCGTAAAATATCCTAATTAATAGTCTCTAATTTACTTTATCCTGTATAAAATATGTATATATAACCATAAATAAAGGTTTCAAAATACACATTATATATATATTGTATAATAACTGATGGCATATTTTACGGTCTTTTACTGTTTTTTTCTCCATAAAATCACAGATATTGTTGCTTGTTATAACTCACTCACAGTTTTGTAGCCCACAGGTTGTCAGTCAGGTTAGTGGAAGAGGTAGTGGTGTCGCTCTGCTTTGCGGTAACAGTTGAACATTTAGCTGACATAATCAGAGCTCTGTGCTCTGCAGAGCGCGTTCACCAGACGAGCGGCTGATGTTCTGCATTCGCAGCCTCTGATCGTGTTGTTATTGTCGTCAGTTTTAGTGGTTTGTCCTGGCTGCTTTGTGACGATGATGATGATGATGTGATCATGAATGTATTCAGTCTTCCAGGAATGGGTAACGTTAGCTCACATGGCAGAGGCGTGAGATGACTGCAGTCTTCTTAGAGCTGCTGAGGTGCCACTTGTTATTAATTCAACAGGTCAAGCAGCTTCTAAAGAAAGACACTGAACATCCACTCAAATATTAATAACTGAATTCTTGATGTCTTCTTCCATCTTTTGCATAATTGTTTATTTTTTATTCTTTCATGAGACTTGAAATCGATGCAGACTTCACTGTTAACTTTGATTCCTGCTTCCATAAACACGCCACATCAACACCTGCCAGAGAGAAATAGAAAGGTGGGGGCGGCCGTCACGCTGCACTAATACAATGTCATTTTAATCCCTAGCATGCAAACACTCACAGGTGGACATAATTATTAGTGGTGAGCATCTGTGTCACATCATGTTGTCACTCTGGGAGGCGGCAGCTGATAGGCAGCTTGTCAAGTCGCTCCACGCCAACAGCACTCCTTGATGGAAACACGGGGAATTATTTTTATGAGTCCCGTCTTGATTATCTGTTGGTTGGAGGTGTTCTTGATGAGTTCACGCTGCCGCCTGTTACACAAACCTAACACCGCGCGCTTCCTCCTGCCTCCAGGCTTCTCGTTTTAATCAGATACAGATCATCTCCCATACAAACCGAACGGAATACGTCGCCCTGCTAACCCCAATTCTTCTGCTCCGCTTGTTTAGTTATGTACTTCACACATTTTATTTCACACCCGTGCATGTCTGTGCTGCACTCCACCGGGCCTCAGGCTGATTTCACTGTGTTTGTCAAGGTGGTCATACAGCAGGCTGCAATGAAGGGTGTTGTCAGCCGCACTATATTTGGACTTAACTTCACTTGTCTCCGAGAGCGAGAGGTGGGTGGAAAATGAGAGACAGCTCAACCCAGCACTGCCGTTGCGTGTGTGTGTGTGTGTGTGTGTGTGTGCATGCATGTGTGTGTCTTTGCCTCAGTGTGTGTATCTTTGTGATTTGTGCACACTGGGAGTCGTTATTATGTAGCTGCTGTGTCTTGAGTTCTTGCTGTGGAAGAGTGAGAGGTAGTTAAGTGAAGGAGCAGCTGAATGACAAACGGACATGCACACACAGACACACACATCGCGCTCACACACTCGGTCCTGGGGGGATTTTCGGGGGGAAAAAAGCTTTGGCGGCTGACAGACGGACAGCGTCTCAAAACTAACTCTAATTGGCCGAGAGTTTCAGGAGGGAGACAACTGGACGAATGAAGCGGAGGATGAAGACAGTGACAGCCGAGACACATCCTCTCCTAGTGTGAAAGATTATATTATTCTTTTTGTGCTCTGCAACCTCTAAGCTTTCTAGTACCAATTAGTGACTGAGTGTCTCTGATATTTTTATTACCCCCTGCACCGCCGCGGCTCAGAAGAAAGAGAAAGAGTCTGAACATGATTTTCAGAGGCAGCGCGGCTGCACACGCAGTCAGTGGAAAGATGAAGGTGGACGAGAACAGGCGCGCGTCCGGTGCAGGTAGCATAAATTGAGGTTTGTGCGAGTGTAAAATGTCTCAACTTGAGTGATAAATTAGCATTTATTCCAGAGCTGCTGAAGTGCACGGTAGCTTTTTAAAGGAAGTCGAGCTGCTCCGTCTCTTTTAAGCAGAACACTGCTCTGCAGCGTGAGCAGCTGTTTGTGTTCATTCATTAACCGCCTGCTTTCGATCTGTTTAAAGGAGCCCAGACTTCTGGTACCAGTTAAAGGCGGCATCTCTGATGTGGCCTTAAATGAATTATCTTAGCTGAATATTCAGCACGCGCCGTGCTGCTTTCAGGTTCATGTAATTGTTTTTCTGCGTGCGGATCAGCTGAGCTGTGCATGATTAGGTACAGTGGAGGTAACTGAATACATCTACTCGAGGATTGTACTGATTTTAGTTACTAGCTGTGTTGATTCACATCAAAACAAATAAACAAAATAAATCTGTATATAAAATAGCAAAGATTAGCTCCACCGCTAACGTTAGAGGTCCAGTGTGTCAGATTTAGGAGCCTCTATTTACAGGATATGGACTCAAGGTGCCGACTGTACCTACCCGATGTTGGGAGCGCTTCAGGTTTAAAAATCTTGATCGGATCGAGCCACCGGTCTGTCGGACCAGCAGGCGGCTCTCTTGAGGCTTTCCACAGCAGGAAACATCAGGTGCTGCCAGCCTCCTCGGTTTACCATCAGATTCACTTTGAGCATCTTAACGTTTCGACGCTTCAACTTCCTCGAAGTCCAAACTTGAAACGTCACATGCAGGCGGTCGTAAACGGCGGGACGCTCTGACGTGAGATATTTCTCTCCCTCATCCCCGTTGGTCTAACATCAGCTGTGCTGACAGACATTAAGGTGCAGGTCGCAGCGGTGCAGGTACTGAGATGCAAACGTTACTTAGCGGCGTCTTCTTACTGCCTCCAACGTAACCTTCAGTTAGATTGCTTTGTAATCTAAACAGGATTTAACAGCAGGTTACTGCTAACAGTTCATGACTAAGACGGGTTACAACTCAATTACAACGTGTTGGACAGAATGACGACATCTCTCGCAGCGCGTCTCACGCCTCTGTGTTTCTTTCATCTAATTGTTGAAAGGCTTTAACGCTTCACTTTGTAGTGGGACTCATTTTAAACTCAATGCTCAGACGCACTGAGGGGATTTTTCTTTTGCTTTCACAGTTGTATCATCCCGTCTTCACTAAGGAGACGACCGCTGGCTCCAAATTGCCTTTTTTTCTTCCACAATTTGCCGACATTTTAATTCTTTAATGCCTCGTGTGGCGCTCCAGCTGTCATCAAATATGATCTGTCACGGTCCGTTCTGAAGATAGATGTCGGCCCGACTGATCTTATAAATGGATGTTTTTTTCAGAGGCCACAATGAAAGTCTGTCTGTAAAGATAATGTGACGCGGCGGAGCCAAGTGGATAAACCAGTGATGTATAAGTGGATGAATTAGATTAAGAGAATTGTGGTTGTAATAACTCTTGCCCGGTCGTCGTAAATGTTTAATAAGTATTTGGAAATGCGCGGCGCTGACAGAAAGTGGCGTCCGGGATGGATCGTTTTTACTCGAGGCTAAAGATCCCGGCTGTCAGCAAATCAATGCAGGAGATTGAGGCTTGCAGCGAGACGGTTTTGTCAGGCCGGCTGGCACCACGGGGCCTGTCTTGTCCTGGCATGTCTCACTTTGTTTTATTTTGTTTGGTCATTTTACTTCTCTGTCAGGGTTTTCGTCTCTTCTTTCTGCAACGAACTGAAGGACGGCTGGCGAGGGGGGTTTCTGGCTGAGCCTGCCTGAGAAGCCAAAAAGAGAACAGGACCTGTATGTTGGATCATATCACGGATGAAGTGGCCACAATCCCACTTGACATTAGTGTAAACCCAAAGCAGAGTCTCCAATTTTATTCCTCCCCCTTATAGTCGAGTGTCATAATCCAGATGAGTTCACCAAAAGGTGATTTGCCTGCTCAGACCGGACATCAAGGGATCCCTGATCCTGCCTGAGAAAGCTTATACTGTGGTGCTTGGAAAAGAGGCCTCCAGCAGATTGTCAGACCGCGGCTGGGATTCTGTCCTGTAGACTCGCTGCTTGCCGTGTGAGGATACAGGAGAGGTCATGAGTCTCCGTATCCGTGTGTTTCTGAATTTGCCGTATATTGTGCGGTGTTGCAGGATCGGGCTTTTCTCCATGACAACTGAGCATCTCGCTCGTGGATACCACACAAAGATCCAGACCGCCAAATCAATGAACCTCGTGGTGAGATTGCACTGCAGCTTCGACCACAGCAGCTCCTTCACTGACTTGATCAAGTCTCGGTTCCACCGAGATTTGAACTCGGATCACTGAAGTTCAGAGTGCTGACCATCACACCGTGGAGCCTTGACAGATGCAGAAGCTGACTTACTGTAGAGGGATAAGACCTGGAGGCCAACGCAGCGAGCTGCTACATGACCCTGAGGCGAGACAGCTTGTGAATGCTGCTGAAATTGCACCGGGCATCTTCGACCATGACTTAAGAGGGTTGGTCAAGACCAGGTTCCACCAAGACTTGAATCTGGATTTAAAGTCTGGAGTCAGAGTGCTGAACAGAAACCCACCGGGGCACCACAGACTTGAAGTCCGGTACGTGGTGCCTGCACTCTGCCGGAATAACCAGGAGTGCAGAAGGTAATGTGCAGCGGAGGTATCGTCCTCCGCTCCTGAAAGCAAACCTACGCCCTAAACGGGCGGAGCTGTCATCTGCTCTCTCCACAGTAAATATTAAGGCCTTCTTTGTTAATCCAACACATCAGCTCAGTGTTTCAATTCCACAAGGAACATGATTGCACTTCTCCAGCTGCCACTTTATATGTTTGCATCTGCAGCATCTATGTGTGTGTGTGTGTGTGTGTGTGTGTGTGTGTGTGTGTGTGTGTGTGTGTGTGTGTGTGTGTGTGTGTGTGTGTGTGTGTGTGGCACCTCCATCCTCTCCTAATTGGGAATTTGTATTCATTAAAAGCCCTGGACGAACACTAAAATGCGAGTCCACACCTGTTGTTTGTGTCAGCGGCGGCTCTGTTGGAGGCGGGTCAGGATTAACCGTGGCCGACCGTCCCCTCTCCTCCCTCATCAATAATCACAATCACATCATGAATCCTCAATTATCTCCCAAGCTGCTGCCCTCGGGCGAGATCCGAGTCTGTCTCCCAGCTTCGAAATAATGAAAAGATTTGCTACCGCACTTCCTTCCTTCCTTCCTTCCGTCCTTCCTTCCCATGGATTCTCATCCTAATTATGGTTTCCATTGTATCTCATTAAAGTGGAGAGGACAGATTATGTTTTGATCAAACGGGGTGTGTTTGGGCGTCTCGAGCGAGACGGAGACGCTCGGATCGCTTCTCTGTAGTTTCGTTTCTGACTGACACTAAACGGGGGACGCAGAGTAGCTTGTTAGCCTCACATGCTACCAGGTAGCAATATGTTGGGAGCTTTATAATGAGGCTGCTTCTTTCATGTGGACCGAAGCTTTAATCCCCAGCACGTCTGCAGCATGACACGTGGTAAACACGGCATTGTTTGTCACCTACAACCTTCTTCCTTTGGTACATTTCATTCCTGTTCGCTCGCTCTGCACTGATCATCTAATCTGCTGCTTTTCTGCCTCGTCCCACACCGTTCGTCTCCATCCTTCCCTCTCCTCCGCTGCTTCATTCACCCTTCCTCTCCTTGTTTCCTAGTTTTTAGCAGTTAACGGCATCATTTCTTTATCAGATGCTTTTGAAAAGAATAAAGAGACTCCAATACAGATTATGCAGAGCTGCGTTTTCTGCATGGATCGCTTGCCGCATGTTTCGTGTGTTTTCCTTCTCACCTGCGACTCACTGTGATTTCTTTCACAGTTTTAGTCGAAGTGTGTTTTCTCTGAAGAAGCTGCTGAGCTGAGCCTAACTCACAAACACTCATATTAAACTTTCTACCCTCACACGACTTGTTGGATGGATGATGGGACGAATGTGTGTGTGCAATGTTTGCAGCTAAAGCATGGCACAAATTGGGCTGGAGGGTTGAAGTGGACCTAAATCTGACTGAAATAAAAAGTATTAATCAGCACGCAGTGACACTAGGTGAAGTCAAGGCATCACTGAAGTTATATTTCATGATGGCAATCCGTCCAATGTTTGTGGAGAAAATAGAGATGAGCCGGATGAAGAGTCGGGCGGTTCATCCTCTGTGGACCATGCACTGTAAAGAAGAGGAAAAACTGGCAGCTGCACAGGACATAAATGCTGTTTATTCCACGTTTACGATCAGTGTTTTATTCCAGATTTTAGATTTTACCGTGAAAAACTGCCAAACAGACAGTAAAACGTGTCATTAAATATTACAGTGTGTTACCGTTTAATTAACAGCCTCTAAAATACGATAAATACTACAAAATACTCTGAATGGTGGATCACACTTTCACTGCTACACTCTCTTTGTTGACATGAGCGGTGTTTGCTTGCACGCATTGTATTCAAGCTCAGGCCACAAAATTAGATTTTGTTTACTTCTTCTTCCCCCTCACACACACACACACACACACACACACACACACACACACACACACACACACACTTCATTCTCTCCTCATCCACGCCACTCCATCATTGTTTAGCACTTATCGGCCGGATATTGGATGATAAGGCGTAATCAAGTCCCCCGTCTGAACCTCGGCGCCGGTGTCAGCGCTGACATGTGGGTTGGCATTTAGTGCGTGACAGCAGCTTGACATCAGTTCACATCCCTCTTCATTAGGAGCGACCGGAGCCGGTTATATTTTTGCGGCAATCAGCCTCGGCGTAATCAGTTGTGTTCAACACACCGCTCCAGCCGCGTGACAAGATAATTACTGTGGTTTCCCGAGGGAGACGCGCGATGGGGACGGACCGCAGAACTCAAGTGCAACTTGTAGTCGCAGTTGCACCATCAGAGTCTGTTTGCATCAGTTTAATCGTCTGTTTTTAGACACGTGTAGGTGGAAGTGTTGCAGTGGGGGTCAGTGCAGCCTCTGCTCAGAGAGCTGCATAAATAATTTGCTTTGCTACATTATTACAAGTTTTTACTCTTATAAAACCTTGATATAAATTTGATGCATCACTGTAGATCAAACCATCCTATAACCTATAAATCATAACAGAAGTTATCAAACAACACTTTCCATGTGGAGACTATTCCCACCATGAGCAGCCGCTTGGCGACAGCGGCAAGGAAAAACTTCAAGAAAGGATGTCTCGGACTCGGACATGCAAATGTGGAGAGGTGGTGGAGTGATGGGCACCGCCCTGGGAGCAGGAAGTGGTTCAGTACCTTGTTCGGGCGCCTCTGCAGCCACCCTCCGTACTTTGATTCACACTCTGGTCTCCAAGTCTTTACGGACTGAGCTTCTGCCCCCAGTCTGGAGGCAGGCAGGTGTTCAGGTGGCCACAGCATGTGATTCATACTCTTCAAACCACCCGGTGACCCGTCGTGGCCTTCGGATGGAGGCGCTGTCATCCTGGAAGATTCGACTCCCATCAGGACAGAAATGTTCCACTGCAGGATAAAGGCTCAGAACTACTTGATGTTGGAGTGGACCCAAACCGAGAGCCACCGGGTCAGCACTGCATGCCTGCACCGTCCTCTCGGCGCCCACTTGAATGTGTTGAAGGATGACTCATGTGACCACCGTCACCTTCTTCCTCGTCCCGATGGTCTTCACGCCGCCGAGCTCTCAGATGTGCATTCATCTCTGTAATGAGGTCTTTATGCACTGCAGCCCGCCTGTAATGTCCTCACCGTGTGATTGTTCTAGCTGACAGTCTGATCACGTCCTGCTCTGACATTCTCAGTCACCTGAGGAAGAGTCGCTCTTCTGTTTTTCCTTACCTGTCTCACCAACACGGCCATCAGGCGTGCGGCGTCGATCACCCTGTTTACTGAGGTCTCTGCCCGACGTGTGGCCAATGAAGAGAGTCACTTTTCAGCCGGGCCTGTGCAGCATTCTGAAACGTCACGGAGGATGATTGGACGTGAACTGCTTAATTGTACCGTGCAGTGCAGCTCTGTCAGTGTTAAAAATTATATAAAATCTTAATTTGGTCTCAGTAATTTTGACCAAATCAATGACAAAACACATTGCACTCATAAAGTTTAGAACAGTTCTCTGCTGAAAGTCTGACCGTGACGGTTTCGGTGCCCGATAAACATGAAAACAAACAAAAACAAGGCTCATAAAAGATCATTTTTCATACAGCGGGCTACAAGCCGTTTCAGAATATGACATATTTTCCTGTAGCTGCCTCATGAAAGTTTAATGAGCAGGAAAAACCTGTTAATGTATTCTTTGCTGGAAAACTCGGAAGCACAAAGACGCGTAGTGTGAGCGCTTCCCTCAGCGTTCGCTCCATCAGCGGTCATAAACATCACCCGTCCGACAGGTCGCACAGACCGGACTCCATCCGCCTCAACGTGTTACAAATGTTTTGTACTCTGGGCTGTGTGGCCTTTAAAGAATCCCCCCCAGTCCATCTTTTCCATTTAACAGTTTCCCAGGGCGGCTGTGAAATCTCTCCACTCACACTCTCTTTCAGCCGGCCCGTGTTTTTCTTCCAAGCGGTCATAAACAAAAATCCCTCCGAGCGGTGACTTTATTCCCGCGACAGGGTCGAGGTCGTGGAATTCATCACTCTCTTTGACTGAGTTACACCGCGGCTCGGCTCAAGGTCAAAGCAATTACTGGACTTTCACTCCGGCTGTGAACTCCTGCGTCTCCCTTTTCTCTGCTCTCCTCCAACTTCTCGTTCTCCCCCCGACCCGTCTTCCCTCGCCGCCCTGCACGCTCTCTCTCTCTGATAGCCGCATGCACTTGTGCTTTTTCGCCGTTTTTTTCCAACTTCGCGACCTCGTCCGCCTCCTGACGGCGCCTCACTGCTTGACATCTGCTGCTCCGTTGTTTCTTTCTTTCTCTGCAGCATGTACCAACTTTGCAGAAGTTGCTTTAAAAATCGTAGTTTTGACCTGTTGGTAGTTTTCTTTCAGCGCGCCAGCAGGTCGGTCCCCAGCTGACATTTCACAGACTCAGGAACGAAGTCCGCAGCTTTGACTGTCCTCATTATCATTACAGTACAAAGCTAACAGCTGATTCAGAGAGAGAGATAAACTTCTGTCGAGCTGCTGCCTGTCACTCAAACATGAAACGTGCCTGCAAATCCTGTTAACGACTAAATTAAACTGAGCTGAAACAGATTCTCGTTACTCGTAACGACGCCCACCTGTCAATCAAAGCAAACTTTAAGCCTTAATATAATGTGAACAGGTGAGTTGTATATAAATTCACCCTCAGTACAGTTGTCATGAACGGGGAAATTAGCTACAGAGACCAAAACTGTTTTTTGTACCAGGCTGTAAACATGTTTATTTCTGCTGTCTAACATGGGGACTTATGGAGACTGACTCACTTCTGCAGCCAGCCTCAGGTGGACGTTTGAGGAACTGCAGTTTTTGTGCGCTTCTGTGTTGGCTTCACGGACGTTCTTGGCGGCCTCAAAGTCACGATTTTCACATTTACGTTTTGTTTCTTTACAGGCAAAGAAACAAAACGTGAAAACAGAAAAATCTACAGAAAAAAGAACTTTGATGATGACATTCTTATTTCAAACGGAAAAAAGTCGTTGGCGTTAAAATCAAGGCCCCGGTAACAGTCGACTGTAGAAACCTCTGCAGTGTTTTCTGATACGAGCTCTTCTGCAGCGCGGCACGCGTGGAAAGACGTGACACTTCTGAGGGCTCGTCAGGGACCGACACTGACACCGACTCACGTCTGCAGCCGGCCTCAAGTGGCCACTGAAGGAATTACAGCAGTAATGATTCAATAGAAAAGAGAGTGTGCCGTCTTCCTCCTTAACTCATAAGATGTGTGGGTTTTTTTTAGGTCAGCCCGTCGACTACAATATAACACAAAATGAAAGTGCTGGAGGCGATTTTCAAAATCATCCCCTCAGCTGCCGGAGGCAAAGGACCCGTTCTCAGCTCAGCACATAATGACCTTTGCCTGCCTCCCAAATTACAGTATAGGAAAGGTTCAGGACTGCAGCCGGCTATATAGAAAAAGAGCACATTTATAACCTGGGATAAAATGACAGGACCCTTCTGCTCCCAAACAACCAAATAATGGAGCCAATCCTTTAAGGTTTACCTGACCTGAGTGATTGCAAAGATATCGCCTCATTACAAAAGGCGGCAGATGAGAGAGGTGAACAGAGTTATTCTGCTCTGCTCTTCCCTCCAGTAGATCTGGATGATAATGATGTTTCAGATTCAATCCCGAGCCCGCGCTCTAAAAGCCTTTGAGGTGTCTCGGATGAGTGGCCGCCGCCTGCAGGATGGCGGTCTTTAAAACGTCATCTTCATTTCCAGATCCTCTTCAAACCCAATTTCAAAAGGCTCTCTGCCGGCGCCGCCACATTTTCTTCTTCCTGTTGCTTTTTTTTACGAACGCGCTCTCATGCCGCTTGATTTATTTTCATTGTAATGAAAACAGCTAATTTATCTCAGCTTGAAAGTCTTTTTTCTCGTGTTTCCTCGTCTGTCACATCGTTTTTGATGAAAACGACTTCTTTGTTCGTCACTTTTTCAAACTTTAACGGTTTAAAGAAAGGATAAACAAATCAGCCTGTTATGCCAGCATGAGGTACGTTAGCACTTTGAGATGATCTGTGGCTGCTCGTGTTTTCCTCACATAAGTACAGATTCATCAGGCTCGTAGCAGATTGTTGATGTGTTCATTCTCCAGCCGTTATTAATCGCAGCTGTTTGCTTCTTTGTGACAAACCGAGCGGTCGGCTGAGACAAAGCGTGACAGTGATCCGTGCTGACTAATGTGACAGTGTTTCCTCAGGTGAGCGTGTCACATATTACACCTGACACCCGCGTGATGGATTACCGAGCCCTCGGGTTGTAATATCTTAGAGGAAACGCGCGCGGAGACGCTCGCACGCTAACACAATCAGCGTGTTACAGTAACACACATGGAAGGTGTAAACCCAAGCCAAGCCAAGCCAAGCCAAGCACACGGGTGGCTGATATTTACTGCGTTCACGTGACACCAACGGACTCGCTGGTCAAGCAGCCGTCCTCGACAGGCACCTGCTCATCTCTGTCTTTGTCTTTTGGACTTGTCTTGCTGTTTTGGACATTGGGACCATGTCTAGCCTGACCGTGGTCTATCTGAGACCTTCCAATGTCTTCCGTCAGCTACTAATCCTGAGCTCACCTGTTCTCAGGTGCTGCAGCAGCCTCCCTCTTTCCTTGACCAATCAGTATACTTTGTTTGCAAGCTGCAGATCCGCCGCTGCCCTCACACCTGTGCGACTCCACCTTCCAACAGTAGCTCAGCATGCGCTCCATCCTTCCCTTCTTGGACCGGACGCTGTGGAGAATAAACCAGCTTGATCAGGAACTGAGAGCTCTGACCAAGTAGTCTTGCACTCGATGGGTTCGTTCCCGTCCCGTCTTCCTCCACCCTCCACCCTCCACCCTCCACCCTCCACCTCTTCTCATACCTTTTTACAAAGCCCTGGTTCTGCCTGGCCAAGCTCCTCCTGCTTCCTCCCAGTCCTGACTTACACTGAACGTCAGAGAAAGTTTTCAAGCCTTTATGCAGATCGGGCTTAAAAACAGCAGGTGTGGCTTTTGCTGTCGCAGCAGATATAACGCCTCTAAATCACACACACACACACACACACACACACACACACACACACACACACACACAATAGGACAGCATGTCTTTACACCCTGATATTTCTACCTTTGCCAGTAGCAGCAGCGCTGGCATCATTGGAAACACGGTTGCGGCGCTGCGTTGTTTGTGGACACACACTGCTGGAATATGAGCTCTGATCGCCAGGGGCCGCCGCGGCCGCCGCTTTCCACCAATCAGATCCCTCGAAACGAGCAAAACAACAACACAGATGAAATATTTAATCATGAATTGTGATTTGCGACCAGCGGGCCTTCGGGGGAAAGAAGATACGGGCTCTGTTTATGTCGGTATAGGTGAAGACTCCGTACAGTGTAATTACAGCGGCTAGCTGCAGGGACGAGTAAATTAGAATGTAATTGGACAGATGATACAGCACGTCACAGGTGGCTGATGAATGAGATCAAACCGTTTGTTTGTGTGTGCACGTCTTTGTGAAATGATCGGAGACGTCTTAGCGGACCGGAGGATTCGAATGTATCTCCACGAGGGCGGATTGTTTCATCGCGTGTCTGTGTGTGTGTGTGTGTGTGTTCATGAGTACTTACACATGTGAGTCAGGACATGTGTTTGACCTGAGCTGTGAATTTTATCTGACTGAGTTACAGGACATCGGGCCAGTCATCCATCTGTTCCGCAGCCTGTGATTGCATTAGTGCAGTGTTGATTTTTTATTAGACACCTTCTCCCAGAGTCCCCAGGCTCATTTTCCTTTATTAGACCAAGTCTGGAAAGACAATACAAAGCCTGACGCCGGCGCGTGGAGAGTCCCACCGGGCAGAACTTCATTCCAAAGTGAGCGAGTGATAAGTGGGCAGAACCGAGACCGTTTAGGGGATTTGTGAAGGAGTGGTGCGGGCTTGTCTTTGTGTCGGCCTCTGTCCTGTTCACACAGGTCGAGATAAACTCGTGTGCAACACATTCACGCTGTCAGCGTCTCCGTCAGGAGGATCTGCTGTCCGAATTATGTGACGTCACTGTACGGTCTAATCATGGTCTTGTTATTTATCACGTGGTGGTGACACCAAACCTGCTGCAGGGCACAGGCGCGCTGCGTTTTGTCATTACATTACAGTGGCAGATCAAACTGCTCCACAGTCGGCCAGAAATGTCACCGAGAAAAATGAGGTTATGAAATAAAAACTGTGGCAGCGACTCTGCAAAACACAGACCGCGAGAACTCCCCTTTGGTTTGAGAGTGGTTGAGCGACGTGGACGGCGAATGAGAATGAGGGAGCGCCGGGATCGAGTATCGAGCCCGGCCACACACCACCGCACGACCCGGCCGCAAGTCACCGCAACGCCTGATCCGGTCTGAATACGGCGCCGGACGGGAGGCTGAATGAAGATGATTTGGTGCACCATGCGTGTTTTTATAGTCGGACACATAAAACATTTATGAAGCTCATTATTTGACGAAAACATTTCAGTCGCTGCGTATCTCATCATTTCTTTAGTGGCAGTTCTAATAAGCAGTAACGTGTTTTTGTTTCCGTTCATCTTCTAACCTGATAAACTGTGATTAAACCAGCTGCTGTCCAAATCTCTGCTCTTGTATTTGTCCGTCTTCTCTGCATCTCTCTGTCAAACTGTCACCGTCCTCCCGTCCGTCAGCCAGATGGTCCAGATACAGACTTTAGATTTGCTGTCAGAGTTCAGACGTGCTTGGATTCACAGCGCTCTCATACCTGGCCTTCACCTGGGCGCCGCGTTCCCGCGTGTTTGGATAGAAAGTGTCACTTACTAATCTTTGTAATTTCTCCGTGAGACGCGTCCTGGGCTCGGCTCTTTCCTCTTCGCTCCCGCTGCTGTCACACCTGCTGCTGCCTGACAGAAGCTGAATGGCAGCACATCTCTCACACAGAGTTACTCAGGTATGAGAGAGTCTCATCTTGGTGGAGTTCAGTCACTGTGACAGCAGCTCGCACACTCTCAGCTGTGAATAAACGTCCATCTGTGGATCGCTGCTGACCTGAAATTCAGGATGTTTTGGTCACACGCCGACTTCACGTGGATTACAGGTGCAACGCTGGCCCGCGCCTCTCTTGTTGCTGCTCCGGTCCTCCTCGTCATCTGTCTTCATTTGGACTTTTTAGTCCCGTCTTCAGCGTCCTGTCCTCGTTCTGCTCCACCTACCGTCCTCCTCCTTCGTCTCACTCTTCCTCTCCTCCGTCATGATGCAGTGTGCGTTTAAACGTTGCTAAATCACAGTCATCTTGTGCCATTATGATAATTACTGTAAACAAACAAGGGAGGAACATTACAGGAAGATTTGCATCTGTACCGACCTCCAACCAACGAAGCGTTTTGTGTTACGTGAAATGTTTTTTTCTCTGTCGCCTGAATTGAACCGAATGTTTGAGAGTTTGTGGTGATGGCGGAGAAAAGGACCTTCAGCGTGTTTCTCCTTTAAACATGTTACATCAGCACCTGAGTCACCTCACATCACAGCTACAGGTGTGTGTGTGTCGATGTCCAAAACTAAACTGTACAAATGAAGTTTTCCAAAGTTAAAATGTTTTTAGTTTTTATAAATGACCTTTTCTAATTTGTGTAGTTCTGGTTCAAAGTTTACAGCTTTCCCATAAATTTCCATAATTCCCGTGGAGTTTCCAGTTTGAAGTATTAACTTCCCGTGGAAACTTTCCACTCCTTTGCAACCTTAATTACAGCTCGCATGGCGTTCAGCATGGACAGGTTCGTCACCAGACGCTGTGAAAACGTGCAGACTCAAATGTTGGAATCAGGAACCGCGTTACTGCGAGGCGGCGGTGCCGCTCGTCAGATTTAAAAACCCAAATCAGTTTTTCAGTTTTTCCTGTTTGCAGCTTGTAAGTGCTGCAGTTTGTTTTCCACATCAAGCAGCATCGCTTCAGCTTCAGCCACCGCGCCCGTGCCAGCTCCCTGTGTGTGTGTGTGTGTGTGTGTGTGTGTGTGTGTGTGTGTGTGTGTGTGTGTGTGTGTGTGTGTGTGTGTGTGTGTGTGTGTGTGTTGTGTGTGTGTGTGTGTGTGTGTGTGTGTGTGTGTGTGTCAGAGGATGGTGAGGGGAGGCCACAGAGCCCCAGGCTGCTCTGAAGAAAAGATGGACTCTGACTTGTAAACTTGTTTTCATCCACACACACACACTCAGACACCCAACCCTACCTCTTACCAACACACACACACACACACACACACACACACACACACACACACACACACCACCCCAGGGAAGAGGGAGGCTTTCAAGGCGACTTTGAAACCTTCAGTCAACCAGAAAAAAGGATTTTTTTGTTGTTGTTTTTTTTGGCATATCGTGAACTGAAGCTGTGTGTGTGTGTGTGTGTGTGTGTGTGTGTGTGTTTGTAGATGTGTGTGTGTGTGTTTGTAGATGTGTGTGTGTGTGTTTGTAGATGTGTGTGTGCGAGTGTGTTTGACAAAAAGATGGAGAAAACACAGTAAAGGCTCTCATGAAATAATCAGCTGGTCGGCCGTGCTGTGTAATTCCACCTGATGCGCGCTGACAGGTAACGTGCCGTGCCGTCCGTAAAGCGGCCGCGATGCCGCAGAGAGACGATGGAGGCGCCGGCTGCGGCTGCAGAGTGCATGGCGAGGTTTCCTCACAAGAATAACAGACGGCTGTTCTAAAAGAGCCATTTTGTCCTGATAAGAGACTCACTTTGTCCGAGCTCTTAAGCCTTTGAAAAGTGGAAGACACTCTGCTGTCCTTGGATGAGAGTGCTCACACTCCGTCATGTCAATTTGTCAATTTTGGCCTTTTCTCAGTCAACGTTTTTTTTCCTCTCTCTCCCTTTATCGTCATCCATTTAGTGAGAAATGACTTCCTGTATCTCTCCCCTCTCTCCCCCTCTCTCCCCCCTCTCTCCCCCCCTCTCTCCCTCTCTCCCCCTCTCTCCCCTCTCTCCCCCTCTCTCCCCCTCTCTCTCTCTGCAGGGAGATGAAGTACTGACTGTCATTAAAACTAAGGCTCAGTGGCCGGCGTGGCAGCCGCTCAACCTGTAAGTATGACTCAGCGTCGGCTTTGAATGATAAAAATATATGAATGACTAAAAAGATTGAAGTTGAACACGTTTACAGCCTGATGCGACAACATGTAATCATGTTTATTTCAGCTGTGAAGTTTTGAACATGGGGCTCTATGTTGAGTTGAGTCTGATGAATGAAAGTTGAATGTCCCATTGGGTCAGATAATAACATTAGCAACACTACGAGAGTTTAAATATGGAAAAATATCTCTCATGTTGACGTTCGTAGGCTGTGATAATAATAATAATAATAATAATAATAATAATAATAATAATTCACAGTGTTGGATGCTGCATGAAGCAGCCTGCAGCAGTTTATATGAACGTAGCTTTAAACCTCCTCTGACCGCTGGGAGTTAAATTCTACATGAAGCTGACGTGTCGTCCACACCGGAGCTCGTCATGGACGTTTGATCGTTTATTCATCGTGTTTTCTTTTTATTTTGCTGTTTTGAACCATCAGCTGCTTCTTTGTAGGCTGGATTTATGAAACGTTTTGGTCTGACGGTGAAAGTGAGAAATCCACAGAACAATCTGCCATGTCAGCTTTTCTCATGTTGAGACGCTGCTGATCCTGAAGTAAACAAAGAAATACAAAATTCTTGTTTAGTGATCCGTAAATTAGATTACAGATGTCTGCAACATTCAGGATGTCCTAGATCAGGCGTGTCCAAACTGTTCCACAAAGTGTGGCTGCAGGTTTTTGTTCCAACCAACCAAGAGCTCACAGTTTGACCAATCAGCTCTCTGTAGACTGAGATCAGCTGATTAAATGAGTCGAGTCTGGTGTGCTGCTGCTTGGTTGGAAAGAAAACCTGCAGCCACACTTTGTGGAACAGTTTGGACACGCCTGGCCTAGATGATCAACAGAAGCAATATCTGACAGATTTATTTATTTTGCGATGTAATTCTTTGTGAATCAAACTAAACTTCATTATGGGATAAATTCTTACACTGTAAAAAAAAAAAATCTGTTGATTTTACGGTGAAAAACTGTAAAATATGACAGTAAAATCTTTATTTACACGACAACAGTCTAATACAGTGTTCTGTATTGGACTGTTAATCGCACAGCAGGATGAGAGCAGCACTTAAAAGTCGGGAGCCCGTTTCTGCCTGAATGAAGCGCGTCCAGAGGCCGCCGCGCTCAGGGGCCGCCGCGCTCAGAGGCCGCCGCGCTCAGAGGCCGCCGCGCTCAGAGGCCACCGCGCTCAGAGGCCACCGCGCTCAGAGGCCGCCGCGTGCCGCGTTCAGGGGCCGCCGCGCTCAGAGGCCGCCGCGCTCAGAGGCCACCGCGCTCAGAGGCCGCCGCGTGCCGCGTTCAGGGGCCGCCGCGCTCAGAGGCCGCCGCGCTCAGAGGCCACCGCGCTCAGAGGCCGCCGCGTGCCGCGTTCAGGGGCCGCCGCGCTCAGAGGCCGCCGCGTGCCGCGTTCAGGGGCCGCCACGCTCAGAGGCCGCCGCGTGCCGCGTTCAGGGGCCGCCGCGCTCAGAGGCCGCCGCGTGCCGCGTTCAGAGGCTGCTGCGTCGCCGTGTGTGAATTTTTAGAAACGTGTTAATTGTTTTATGATTCCTGCCTCTGTGCGTCGGCCGACACACTCCAGCATCGCGTGCACTCTTTGGAATTAGTTCAAGAGCAATTAGAAACTTATCACAATTCCAGCCCCGAGCACACACACACACACACACACACACACACACACACACACACATGCTGTATCTTTCACCAAACATCTGTTTAATTACCCCTCCCAGCGCTGTCTGTCAGTTTACGATATATTGTGCCACTATTATTTTTACTAATGAGAACATTCAACCGGCACGCGCGCCCACGCAGCCACGCGCTCGCTGCGAGGATGAAATATTAGCTCGTTTTGTTCAATTTTGCATGCAGAGTCGTCACGTTGGAGCGCTTGTGTTTGCACTCACGTCTCGGTGAAGACATCATAATTACGAGGACTCGTTTCTTTCTGGAGACAAACTGCAAATTACCCCGTAATTATCCTCCAAATATTTTTCTCTTTATTTTCAGGATTTTTGGACATTCGGGGAGAACGTGCCGCGATGACAGATTTTCTACGTCTTAATTGGATGTTCAGACGTTTCAATTATACCGCAATTAGCGGAGCGCGCCTCGCGTCAGAGAGGTCACCGGATCAGAACTGGGCTGAGCTGGAAATCGCATTAGATGTTGAGCTTTGATTTATTTATCTGGGTACGTTCTCTGTTTCCAGGCGAGCAGCTCCGTCAGCAGAGTTCTCTGTGGACCGGACCCGCCACCTGATGTCCTTCCTCACCATGCTCGGGCCCAGCCCGGACTGGAACGTGGGGCTGTCGGGGGAGGACCTCTGCACCAAGGAGTGCGGCTGGGTCCAGAGGCTGGTCACAGATCTCATACCGTGGGATGCGGGCACCGACAATGGCGTCACGTACGAGGTAATGCGTGCTAGAACTTTGGATGGCGTGGTGGAGTCTGGTTCTGTTCAGTTGGTGGTTCAGAGGTTAAATCCTTCCTGCAGAGTCGGGCAGCACTCACACTGATTTAAAGCTGCCTAATGGAGCCTGAGTGTTGGAGATGAAGCTGTTGACCTGGTGAAAGCTTCTGTTTTCATTTGTATTAATAATATCACATATTATTAGAAGCTTCATTGCAGCATTTATTTGGAGCCTTCGCAGCACAGCACACTTCTACCTGTCTGCCCCCGTGTCAGACTTCTTCGTTGGTGTTTCTACCTCAGAATGAAAGACGCTCATCCACATTCACCCGCTGCATGAAGACTAAAGACTTTTATTTATAGTTTACGACCTCATGAATAAGCGAGGAGCTCATCCTGCTGAGAGGAGGCGCTAAACGCATTTCAAAAACTCTTTTCAAATCAGCAGCTTCTGCTGCTTTTTAAATGCGGAAGCAGTCTCGTCTGTTCTGGGCCTGATTTAAGACTCTTAAAAACCTGCAGTGATTCTCGCTTTAGTGGCATTTTGTCAGTTATTAAATGTGATCATTGGGGGCAATATTTAATATTTAGGGCAGCCGTGTTTGCCAGATTTTTACCGTAATAAACACTAAATATTACGGTAAATGGATATTAAGACTGTTGATTTCACAGCTGACATTTTATTTCATGTTTTTATTAAATGTCTGAAGATTTTATGAAGAAAAACACCAAACCATGACAGTAAAATGCCATGAAATCTGACTTTTTACCTTTTTAAGGTGATTTATAGAGAATAAAGTGACGGTTAATTAAACAGTAAAACACTGTAATATTTAATAGCATGTTTTACGGTCACTGTAAATTCTGCAGACGTTTCTTCACAGTGCACAGACAGCGTCACCTTTCACCCTGAGTGACGGAGTGTGAGCTGTGCTGTATGAATCTCTGCTAACGTGCCGACAGTTCTTTAAACTTCAGTTTCCAGGCAGATAATAAACGCCTCTGTGAGTCTGCCATCATCAGATAATGCGTGCACCCCTCTGCACAGCAGGCATTGAATCACTGCCACCTGCAGACAGAGAACAGGAAGTGCACGCCTGCTTCCTGTTCTGTTACAAACGTCAGACAGGAAAGTTTCAGTGACCACAAAGAGAATCATCGTTATTGTCTCAGCGCTGCAGATGAGGATGTGCGCTCACCTCTGTCCATGTCTTCCCTGCGCGAACAAAGAGAATGATTCACGATTCAACGATACGCGGACACGCGTGGAAACAATGACTCTCGTTAAAATGGACTTAAACGATGTACGCTGGGATCAGACACAGAGGGAGAACAGATGGCTGATGGGAAAAGCAGCCACTGCAGGCGACTCTCTCAAACTCCTACCTACCTCGCCATTTTTAGTCAGAGCGGAGCGTGAAACTCAATGCAGCTATTGTAATGTGAGAATTTGATTTCATTCTGATCCGCCTGCCGCTCGGCTCTTCCTTCCCTCCGGAGCAGTCGTGTTGTTCTCTTTTTAAAAGCCTGTTTCACACACATTATGTGCTGCGTTTGGATTAGTATTCTTGTCCCTCCAATAATTCCCATGCCCTAAATTTTGGCTATTTAACTTTAATTACTCGAACCATTCCTCAGCGGAAGACTCAGACTTTCTCCCCTCAGGCGCATTTGATGCTCAGTATACAGGAGCAGATGTTTTCCTCCAGGACTCCATCCATTCCAACGCACAGCGTGTCATTTGTGCAGTGCTAATGTGGGAAGGTGGGAATAGTTACCCTTCAAATCATGACCCCATCTTCACCTGTAGCATCTTATTTGCACACGTCCATTTCCCCCGCTGATTGCTAAAGAGCCGTCAGAGCTAATTCACCTTTAGAGTCACATTGCAAACTCAAACACGCCTGGGAGGAGACACCGAAGACTGGAAGGTCCTTGTAGTGCTAAAAACTTTGCTGCTATGCAGCACGGCGTGTGCGGCGTCCACACGGCGTCTTGTTTTGTCACGTGTTACCTGCGTCAGTCTGTAAACAGTCTGTCGAAACAACGAGCTGAAAGACGCCGATCTGATCTGATAACAGCAGCTTTAACCTCGCGTGTCGTTTCAGTCCCCGAACAAGCCGACCATTCCTCAGGAGAAGATCCGACCCTTGACCAGTTTGGATCACCCACAGAGCCCCTTCTACGACCCCGAGGGCGGGGCGATCACTCCTGTAGCCAAGCTGGTGGTGGAGCGCATCGCTAGGAAGGTACAGTGAAGTACAATGGAGATAATATCACATATTAAAGAGTGCAGTCTATACGATAACTTCTGTTTGGATTGTTGGCAGTAGATAAAAATTCATCTTGTAAAAGAGTCTTTGTGTGTGTGTGTGTGTGTGTGTGTGTGTGTGTGTGTGTGTGTGTGTGTGTGTGTGCAGGGTGAGCAGTGTAACGTCGTCCCAGACACCATCGACGACATCGTAGCTGATATTGGACAAGAGGAGAAGGAGGAAGGTACGGACACACACACACACACACAGACACACACACACACACACACACGTTCCTCAGTGCCACGAGTAGAAAATCCAGCTCGACCCTGTTCAGCTACGACGGGTCACACTTCAACATTCAGATTTTAGTTTGTTGTCGTCAAGATCATCTAAACCGCGGAGTGTATCCAGAGACAAACTAGACGTTATTGGGCGATTAATGGAAAACACTCTGATATCTGAGATCCAGAGTTCTCTTTGTCCGAGACGGCGGTGTGGACAATTACGAGCCGGGCCTTCACGTACCGTCAGTGCTACCCGTTTAAGAACGGGTCAGTTGGATGAAGATGATACAGCCTGAGCTCACTCCAACCATCGGCTGACAGGCTGAGCAGGATCTGTGGGGATTCACTGTCTTCTGAAGCTCAAGGACACACACATAGCTCATTACAGGCACAACTGCTCTCTCGGATGGGCTCGGGTCAGACAGTCAGAACAAACATCTGGCAGGGCTTCGTCTCCACCCCGCTGTGAGAGAGCGGACGCCCCGCTGCTGCAGAGCAGCACGGCTACGCCTGGAGCACGTCCCGCCTTCGTCGAACGCGCTTTATATTCTGCGATGCATCACAGATCCTGTCACTCTGGACAAGGATGTTTCAGCCGCACTGCACACAGAAACAAATAAAAGTTCCCTCCTCGCTGTCTGTCTGTCTGTCTGTCTGTCTGTCTGTCTGTCTGTCTGTCTGTCTGTCTGTCTCGCTCTCAGTGTTTAGATTTTTAGAACACTCCTGTCTAAAAATACCTTTTAGTAAACAGCAGTGATACTGTCCAGTGATGAGGACACTCCTCCATCGAACGTGTCTTCATCAGGACTTTGCTGAGAGTTCGACTTCAAGATTAAAGTCGCCTGAGCCGGAGCCGGGAAGACTGCGGTGTCGGTTAAATACAGACAGAACATGATGCAAATGAAGTGAACATGTTATCAAGTTGGTAGTCTCTGAATATATTTAGCATAAATGGTGTTGAGGGATCAGTGTTACAGGATGAATTGCTTGTTAACCTGCACAGAGGCTAAGCAGGACAAACCGGTGCATGATGCTGTTTGTGTTGCTTTATTTTTACTCTAAGTGGCCTCGGGTCGGTTGCAGGATTTTGCCCGCGCAGCAGAATTCTTAACAAGGATCTCCCGTCGCCTAATAAATGTCCTCCTCGCTCAGTCATAGACCATTTGCTTCTCTCGCTCGCTCTCCGTGCGAGATGACACCGCGGAGGCGAGTGTCCGTTTGAGCCGGTCCCCTCGGTCCGACCCGAGCTTCTCTGCTCTCACACACACACACATCATCTCGGCCTGTCCTCTTAGCTTCCTCTCTGCGTCTGCGGCTCCTTTGTCATTACACCTTATCCCAGAGAATTGGACGCGCTCAGGTTTGTCCCCGAGGTCTGACAGTATATTCTCTCCTCTCATTTTCTCTGCTTCCCTGAACCCCCCATGAGAGCGTCATTAATTGAAGACAGCACCCCTGCTACGTCTTGTAGCTCTGCTACCGCTGATAATTGGACAAGACATTCACAAATCACACTCTCTTCTCTTTTCTCCCCGACTCTTATCCCTCGTCCCTCGGCCTCCCGTGGACCGGTACCTGCTGTAATCACCTCTGGATACGACGTTAAATAATCAGTGTCAGCCCGGTCCCTCCTCGCCCAGCCGTCGACGAAACACGACGTTTTGTGAAAGCAGATTTAACTGGTTTAATGTTAAAACTCTTCCGGTGTGTGCGTCTCTCTCTCTCTATCTCTCTCTCTCTCACAGATGACACGCCGGAGACGTGCATCTACTCCGGCTGGTCTCCGTGGTCGGCGTGCAGCAGCGCTACGTGTGAAAAGGGCCGCAGGATGAGGCAGAGGATGCTGAAGGCCCAGCTGGACCTCAGCGTGCCGTGTCCACACACTCAAGACTTCCAACCCTGCATGGGGCCGGGATGCAGTTTGGAGGGTAAACACACAGACACACACACACCTCTCCTTGTTTATGTCACATTGTAGGGACACATGATGTGGACCTACGCTGTGGGAACCGTCCTGTCTGAAGGTTCTGCAGCTCCAGTGAAGCAGTCCACTGTAGTTTTTATGCAGTAAGTGGTGAGCTGCACTCGCACTGGGCGGAGGTTCATTAATAGAATCATATAAATATAAATAATGGAGGATTCTGGAGGAGAACAAGCATTCTCAGCCAATTTTCCTTCAATAAATAACATTTATTTGGTGATGTGGAAACACTTTCAGTAACACAGCCAAAGTGGGAAGAGAAGATCATTCTTTATCCCCCTCATTAGACTGAATGTAACTGCTCTTTAATTCCCACTGAACGCGTCCAAAAGAGGAAGACTTATCTCTCACAAAAGAGCATTAACGCTCGTGAAAACCTGCAGCGTGTCATCTGTTAGAAGCAGATTTGAAGTATTATTCAGCGGCTACCAAAGTGAATTAGCAGCTTTCAAAGGCTGCAGAAATACTGCAAAAAGGTATTTGGTCCAGACTGAGTTATCACGACAACGTTTGAATGGTTTGCCAATGAAACGTGGTGCAGACATTTTCCCAAAGGACAAATTTGGACTGTCATTCCCAACAGCATAAGTTGTACTTTGTGTTTTTAGTGCTAAATAGCAGTTGTTGACATGCTAATGCATAAAACACAACAGCTGTGGCGTGGTCGATTATCTTCAGCCTGCAAAATGTCTTTCTTTCTTCATGCTGACGTTAGCTTTTAGCTCAAAGCACCAATGCGTCTAAGTAAAGCTTCACAGAGCCGCTAGCATGGCTGTAAACTCTAATGGGGATAATCAGGATACGAGGCCCCTCAAACAAGTCACACGTATGGCTGGAGAGAAGGGAAAGCAGCGCGGACTGACCACTGCAGCCGAGGAAACTATCTCTGAAATGTGACGTCTTTGTAAAGTGGCTATAAAATTGGCAGCCAGTTTTATTGGACTCACAAAGAGGGCGAGAGAGTAACGGCGGGTCCGAGCGGTGATTGAGAGCCACGGGCACAAAGACGGGGGAGAGACGGGACAAATGGCGAGACATAGTTCAGACAATGACAACGCTTCAAGGAGAGCAGTAAAGAAGGCTGCGACAAATGAACAGACGCGCTGTGAAGTTACCTCCGATGAAGTTCAGCAGATCACGGACGGACAGCAGGATGATTAAAGCAGCCTAAAGTTTGACCAAAAATCTCACATTGATTTTTCATAACGCGTTCAATCACTGAGCTTTTTGCTGAGCTGACAACATCAGGCTCTTTAACTAATATATCCAGGGCTTGGAGCCAAAGGGGCGTAAGTGCACCGTGCAGTTTCACAGGGGAGCCAAAACAAATTTCAGCTCGCTGTTGTACTTCATGTGCTGGACACAATATTTGATCAGACTGAGCATAGCTTTTATTTATCCAACATTTTTAATACATGCATCTTTTTGGAGCAAACATCATTAGACTAAAGCCGTCGATGAGTCAACACGGACGCAGTACAACAGAAATGGGTGCACACGTAAGAGCAGCTGTAACTTTAAGTTTAATATCGTTTGAACAGGTGGCTTCTCGAGAAATGTTTTAAAATCTGTGACGGAGGTAAAGAGTGAAAAAAGAAATGCATGAATCCGAACAGACGGATTCTGTCGTCTCCTGCGTCAGACGAATGATCGATACAAACAAACCTTCCTCTGGCTGTGATCCTTCCAGACTCGAGGTGTTCGGGCGATCAATGCACCCTCAAAATAATGAGCAGATTAAAGCTCGGGCGTTCGGATGACTGTGGACGATGGAACGTCGTAGCGAAAACACAAATCCGCCACCTCGTTTATATTTCACGGCCCAGTGGAATTATTTTATCCAGAAATTTAATTGCGCAGCCGCTCGGAGTCTCTGCTGTGAAGGTAAGAACAGAAGCTCTGTGATTACGGAGAAGCAGATGCTAGCTGTTGAGACAGTGAAGCCCACACACATCTGAAGTTGTTATGGTTACATCAGGAGGATATGCCACAAAATACAGCAAATCCTTAATTACACAGTGTAAACATTAGTGATTGGATACCCTAATTACTCCACTGAAACATGACAGATTATGTGGATTAGCTGTTACTGCAGAGCGTCGTCCTTCATCCAGGACGCTTAAACCAGGATTTGATCGTATTTATCTTCGGCTAAAAGAAATCAACGCAGCATGCTTTGATTCTTATGTTAAGAGAACAGGAGGCTTGTGTGCGTTCAGGAGCCTCATTAAGCTGCGGAAACAAAGTGAAGACGCAAACACACAAGCTTCAGCGTAAAGCCGAGCAATCAAAGCTGACGACAGATGTGTTTTAAGCAAATTAGCGTCGACTTTTTTGCGATTCCTCTCTTGTTGTTGCCAGAGGAGAAACTTTTTTCTTTCTGCGTCTCGTCAAAGTTGACAGCTTGATGCTTTTTTTAAACTGCTGAGAGAAACAGCCGCAACAAACACAGGAGGATTTCTGCTTTGGTACAATTTCCAGTGAAGTTGTCAGTTTGGAACAAATGTTGAGAGGCAGAACAGTCAGCGTCTGTCTTCTCCCTCCTCGCTCCGGCGTGTCTACCAGTCATCAGAGGATTGAAGCTCAGGCTGTTCAAGGCTGAAGAGCTTCACACACACACACACACACACACACACACACACCACCCTTCACTGCTTCCTTTATCGATTATCAGACAGCAACACGGATGGCTTTTTGTTCCCGAGCACCTCTCCTTTGTTTTCATTTAGCGCTCCGTTAGCGTGCGGTGGGAGATTGATAATTGCGTGGTTCATGGCGGGGCAAGAACAGGGGCCGACGCTCGGGATGATTAATATTCCTGGGGAAACACTTTGGCTCTCGGGAGGCCTCATCCGAGCTGGAGATACCTGTGTCTTTTATTAATGATTCACTTAGTTCCGCTTTATTAGGCCACAGGCGGTAAGCAATGCGGCGCTCAGGTCTGTTGGAAGGCACAGAGTCAAGTGTGAGTCAAAGAAAAAACCTGTGCCAAGTTGCTCAAAGTTCATCTATAATTTAGAAATGAAACCATATTTCCAAATGCTGCTCGCGCCGCGACAGGCTTTCTTTTTCTTCCTGTTAATATAGTATCAGCAGCAGGACTGCGCCGCCACAGAGAGGACAGTTAGACACACACAGAGAGTGAAGAACACGGAGATCTCAAAGCTCCATGTTGCCTAATAGTGATGAAATACAGCAGAGCGGAGCCTTGTTAAGCCTGAGAAGCTGCAGTTCACTTCTCAGCTGATACAAGCCGGGGTCATACATATTGACTGTCTCTCCCTCAGGCCCGTGCTGTGAATAGGACTGTCCCTCAGGCAGCTTGCCTTATTAAAAGAGACTTGAAGCTGCAGAAGAGCTCCTTAAAAACGGCACCTTCACTTTGAGATGACGTAAGAAATCCGAGCGGCTTTAGTGAGGTGTGCAGGGAGTCCTGCAACCGGGAGGATCAAGTGTTCCTGAAGATCGTGAAGGTTCATGGTTCCACCCCAGCTTTCAGCAAAGTGCTTCACAGTTACCGCACCGTGGAAGTTGTTGAACCTCAACACTGCCTGTCTGTGCAGTTTCTTTATCATGATTTCACGTGGACGTCCACAAAAAAAGCTCATCAAACTTTCACCAGTGTTATTTCTGCAAGAAGCAAAATCCACAAAGACAGATATCTTAAATCTTCACCACAGAGCTGAAGTACTGCTGTAATACAACCGCTGAAAAGTGTTTAGAATATCAGCCACAGGCCACGAGTATCTTGAAACATTGCCTCTTAAAATCCAGTCAACATCGTAGATGTTCACCCTAATTAATTTTAATAAATGTTATACAGTTTACACATCTGCGCCTCCAAGGTGTCCCCCAGGGTTCAATTCTTGGTCCTCTCCTGTTCATCCACTACGTGCTCCTTTGTGGTAACATCAACGTGATCTCTACTTCAACTTCTACGCCGATGACGCCGAGCTCTACATTGCCACTAAATCCATCTGAACTCATTCAACCCTGCAATCAAAGCATGGATGCAAGGCGACGTCCTAAAACTAAGCTGTGATAAATCAGACGTGATCGCCAGAAACGACTCACACAACTTCTGATCGATGACTCCACACTGTCTCCTTCCAAGTCAACCAAATCACCAGAGCTGCCTTTTTCCACTGTCTCCACCCGTCACTGAGACACTGATCCATGCCCTCATCACGTCCAGATAGGACCTCAGCAGCATGTACTAAATCAAACTCCTCTGGCTCCTTTTCCTACAACAGATCCAATTCAAAGTCTCCTAACTCACAAAGCGCTCCATAACCAGGCCTGCTCCACCACCACACTCCACCCAGCATTTCTTCTCCATAGTTGTTCACCTCTCTTCTGGAGCTCTCTTCCTAAACAAAGCAGACACTGCACCAACCTGTCTGCATTCTAAACATGCCTCAAAGCTCATTATGTAATGAGGCCACACTGTCTTCAGGGGGTAGACTTTACTTTAAGTGCTACATAATCATTATCTAACTTTGACAAAGATGAAAGTACCAAACAGGAATAGTAGAACCTGTGCACGTCCACTGTGCGTTCTTTCCATGACTTTTTAAATCACAGTCAGCTCACGGATAAAATGTTATTTGTTGGAACTAAGAATGTTCTTTTAAACTCGTCATGCCAGTATCTTTTTACTTTCATAGTATTTAGGCGACTGGTCTTTAATTTCATCTGTTTGGAACACTGGAACAAGTAGAACAGAAGATACCTTTCTACAGACGATATTATTTAACCAGAACTAGCTCATATTGCTGAGTGGACCTTTTAACAAGGCAACTGCACCTGCGAGTTATGATGGACTGTGGTGTTCTTCTAATAGTGTCCGTTGCTTCATAAACCTTTTGTTGTTGACAGAGCCATCCACGTGTATGATGTCTGAGTGGATCAGCTGGTCGGCCTGCAGCGTGTCCTGCGGGATGGGGATGAGGTCCAGAGAGCGCTACGTCAAGCAGTATCCCGAGGACGGCTCGCTCTGCCAGCTGAACACCGAAGAGACGGAGAAGTGCGTCGTCAACGACGAATGCTGTGAGTCTTTTTGTGACGTGAGCCTTGCAGCGTCGTTTTTCTCCAAATCAGCAGTGCCTTTGTGTTTTAGCCTTTAGGTTTGTGGCCATCTGTCTTGAATTACGTTTAAACAGTTCACAAAGTGAATGTGCAGACCAGCCTGGGTGTCCAGAGTGGTGCAGGATGTGGTTGGTGGCTGCAGGTCTGGAGAGTAGAAGTGGCAGAGAGGGGTAAACTCTGGAGCACAGTTAGTTCAACAATCTGGCAGAGCCCGGACGGTTGAGATTGAGAGTTTGATGCACAGGTTGTCAGGTAATCAGGCCGGTGAGTCCACATCCAGAGACAAAAAAAATGACCTCCTGTGTCCTTTCCTAACACAGAACTTACCTTAAATGCTCCATCCAACACCCGGAGCTCATCTGTGAGCAGTGACACACAAAGACAAAACTCCCCCTAGTGGTTAAATCAAAATATGCACACAAGTGTGGCTCCTACAACTGTGGAGCTTCGAGAATCCGACTACACGTACACCAGGGACGGCATCACCCTCCTCCCTGCCATGAAGGACTGACTGAAGTATCCTAAAGGAGATAAGAAAGGAAGCACTGATCCTAAAGGAGATAAGAAAGGAAGCACTGAAGCTCCTTTCCTTAACAATGAGAGAATAGTTAAACTTTTAGTTAGACTTAAAAGAAAACACAGAAGTATGTGACAGTGGACTGTAAGAGCTGACTTCCTCTCAATCATCAGCATCTCTTGAAATAAATGCTAAACGTTTGTGTGTTTTCTGGTATCGTGTCCGTCCCACAGCACCCAGCAGCTGCGTGGTGACTGAGTGGGCTGAGTGGGACCCCTGCAGCGTCACCTGCGGGTTGGGTATGAGAGGACGTGAGCGCATGGTGAAGATGCCTCCCATCGACGGGTCGATGTGTAAGACCGAGGTGGCCGAAGTGGAGAAATGCATGATGCCAGACTGCCGTGAGTTATCGGAGGTTATGTTACACGTTTAAACCTGACAGAGAGGCGCCGTGCGTGAGTGTGAATCTGTGTGCTCGCGTGCAGACACCATCCCCTGCATGCTGTCGCCGTGGTCGGACTGGAGCGAGTGCAGCGTGACGTGCGGGCGCGGGATACGGACGCGTCAGAGGATGCTGAAGTCGGATCCTGCAGAGTGCAACGAGGAGCTGGAGCAGACGGAGAAGTGCATGCTGCCCGAGTGCCGTAAGTGTCACCGCCTGCTCCGTTAAAGACAAAGTCTGCTTGAGCGGATGATGGTGACTATAAGCCTCATCTTGCTTGACACATTCACGAACTGTTCAACTTCATCCGCAGTACAAAGTACTCAAGTGTGTGCTGGACGGTCCGGCACAGATCCATTACAGTTTGAGGACGATCACAACATTTGATTAATCGTCTCCATGACCTCGAGACGCTGCGTTTGTCTTCCTCTCCTTCACCGGTTCTTTGTCTGACTTGTCCTCCTCCTTCCGTTCTTCCTCCCAGCCGTCGACTGCATGGTCTCCGAGTGGTCCGAGTGGTCCGAGTGCAACAAGTCCTGCGGTAAAGGACACACCATCCGAACCCGTATGATCAAACTGGAGCCGCAGTTCGGGGGCGGGGCTTGTCCCGAGACCATCCAGAGGAAGACGTGTGCAAGATCCGGAAGTGTCGAAATAAAAGGAGTCGAGAGAGGGGGCGGTGCTGGAGGAGGAAAGAGAAGGAGACGAGGTAAACAGGGCAGAGATGGAGCGGTCGAGGAGCAGCCAGGTTGGTGGGTGTGGGGAATGATCTGTCACACTGCTGCATGAGATCAGGCTCGAGTCGCCGCTGTCTTCATTGTGGTTTGTTCCGGAGGTTGCAGGATGCAGCCGTGGACCGTCTGGCGGACTGTACCAAAACCGTGTGGAGGGGGGATCCAGGAACGTTTCATGATGCTGAAGAAAAAACCTAAAGCTAACACTGCGACGGGCGG
>CM024800.1:25757200-25819449 GCA_014281875.1 Nibea albiflora
CACACACACAGTCAACATGATGCTCTCTGTTCACTCAGGCCCAGTTTGACCAGGAGGAGGCACACAGCCGACACCATCATCATCATCAGAGCCATCACAGGGTGAGTCCCCATCAAACAGGAAGTAGAATTCAGCTAGCATTTAACCTGTAAACAGGAAGTGATGTAATAACTGTTCCTCTGCAGTACCTGTCCTTCGTGGAGTCCAGCTTACCTCACTTCCTGGCTGCTGCCGCCGCCTCTCCTCTGACTGGCTTTGAAGATGGTGAGATCATCGCCGTTGCATCTCTGGTTACCGTGGTAACTATGTGTGTGCTTTAAATTCTGAACAAAAGTGTCCGTGTACACAGATCTGATTGGTCAGCGTAGGAGACGTGGGCGGGGCAGGAGGAGGAACGCCGCAGTCGAGTTCTCAGGAGACGTTCAGGGAAACGACTACGAGGTGACTGTCTGAGCGCGCTCAGTGAGCGTCGTGACATCACGCGGGACGTCACCTGTCGCCTCACGTGTCGTCTGCTCTTTCAGGCTCTGCTGGCGTTCGAGGAGCGACAAGGAGCCGTTGTGTCCAGGAAGCTGAGTCGCAGTGAGATCCAGAGATTTCCCACCAAAACCTTCCAGACGGCCACCGGAGCGGGACACACTCAGTGAGTCCAACAGCTGGACCAGAACCAGAGCCTGGACCTCAGTGTTCACTGCTCCTGATGTCTCTGTCTGTCTGCTGATTGGTTGATGAATTGATTGACAGGTGTCAGATCTGTTTCTGTGACTACGCTGATGGGGAGAAGCTGAGGATGCTGCCCTGTTTCCATGACTACCACGTCCAGTGCATCGACAGGTGGTTAAAGGTAACATGTCGAGTTCTGATCCACAGATCACATGTCTGTAAATATATAGCTGCTTAGCCTAGCCTAGCCTAGCCTAGCCTAGCTTAGCATGAAGACTCAGGTCTGAACCCGTCTGTAGATTTGATTTGAAGGTTCTGGAGACTCGAGAGTCCAACAGAACCTTTTAATGTCTTTAATGTTACACTTCCTGTTCACTGTCCATGTCTGTGATTGGTCACATGCTGCAGGCCCCGCCTCCTTCATGTTTAAAGGAACAGTGACATCCAAATTCAAAACACTGGAGTGTCACATGATCATGTCACGTGATTTCACTGAACTTGGTGACCTCAAATGACATCACATGGGGTGTGGTCGAATAGTCAAAAAAAAATAGCTCCTAAGTCCTTTCCTAGCCACCTTTCCTTGAAGCGACGGTGAATGTTATTGACGTGATCTGTGGTAAAACTACAAAGTCCAGAAGATGGACTACAAACGCTCACCTGAGATACTTCCTGGATCCTCCCCGCGCTCTGACCGTGTTGCTTCATGAAATATAAAAATGTGACGTCATCACCAACGTCAGAGTTAAATAATAAATGAATATTGTCCACCTGAAGTCAGGTGAAGTGTTTGTTACCTGGTCTGGTCGCTCACCCTCCTGTCCACTCACATACAAACATGTTAGCAAGTTATGGCAAAGATATATGATTAATCAGCAACGGGAACTTGATGATGATCTGCAGGACGCTGGATGGCACAGTTCCAAACAGTTTGTACTGTGTGTGAACGCAGCAGGACACACTTCATGATCAACACGTGTTCATGTTCACACTGACTGAACGCTGCGTCCATTTTAAGGAACTGTGGAAGGATGCACCTCCTTTCCTTTCCTAAAGGATGCTCCATGTATCCTCTGCTAAAGGAGGTAATAAAGGAAGCACTGAAGCTCCTTTCCAAACGGCTGTCATCACGGCGGACACGCTAACACAGTGACGACCTTCATAAACTGAATATTGGCCACACCCCTGGTCAACATTAAACAGTAAACATGTGACATGTAACTGCTTTGATGGGTCATGTGATCGTCTCTGCTTCAGTCATTCCAAACCTTTGATGAACGTTTAACGAACATTTGACTCACTGATGTTTGTCCTCACAGGATAACACCACCTGTCCCATCTGCAGAGCTAACCTGGCAGACGGAGCCTCTCTGGCCCCGCCCCTCTGACCTCTGACCTCCTTGGGGTCACTTCCTGTCAGTATTTGAAGGAAAGTCGTTCTGTCTTTTGATTTTTCAGACTTCAGGAAAAACTCTCAAAGCTGCTTTTTCATTATTTTTTATTTGTCCGCCTGTTTGGACTCTCCTTCCTGTCCGCGCTCGCCGCAGGTGCGTCACTCCTCGTAGTAGCGTTTCTTCATGGCTCTGTACTTCCTCAGGTAGTAGAGCGCCTCGAGCTCTCGGGCCACGTACTCTCCGCGGGCGATCATCTCCTTGATCCGCTCGGGCTCCTGCACGCTCTTGTTCTTGGAGAAGGCCGCTCGCAGACGCTCCCTGAAGTAATCGGCTCCTTTGGGATACTCACGGCCGAGGTGGAGGAGCTGTGGAGGAAGACGAGGAGACGCTGAAGATGACGATGACGAGCTGCCTCAGTTTTTATCAGGACAAATAAAGTTTCCAAATGTTTTCAAACCTGTCGTTATTTCATCGTTTTTGTCTTATAAATCTTTTGTTGTAAAAACTTTCAAACTTTATTTTGTTGTTTTGTTTTGTGCACCTGCCGTGCACCTGCCGTGCACACCTGGTGATGCAGCCAACGTTCACTTCACGAAAAAACAAACTCACATTTTTATAAAGTCGAACAACTTCAGACCTCAGAGGGTTCGCCATGAACGATGAGCTGCAGAACATACAGAGAACGTACAGAGAACGTACAGAGAACATGAGTCAGGGTTCCTTACATGAAATTCAAGGATTTCCAGGCCCTATTCCACCAAATTCCAGACAGATCAAGGGTAATCATTAAGCTGATGATCAATGATCCAGGACCTGATTTCTGTCAAACTCACAAACTTTCAAGGAACCGTGATTAATACTTTGTATTGATTAGTACATAAACTGAAGTACTGTTCAGTTTGGAGGTACTTCACATGAGTACTTTGTTACTTTACTGTGTTTACGTTACAGATGTAGTTTTTAATTATTGAAAGTAAAACTAATAAATGAGTTAATTGTTATTCAGCTGACGAGCAGACAAATGTTCAGTACTTAGAGTACTTGTTGTATCAGAGTAATCTTCAAGTATTAATACTTTTAAACACTGGAAGCAGCCAGGTGTTTATGCTAACAGCTAAATGTCGGTTGTCGTTGACGGTGAAACAAGCCGTGATCACGCGCAGGTACCGTGACGTGACGTGTCGGTGACGTTAGTACAGGTGTTGTCTTACCTGCTCGCAGCTGGATGAATTTTCTGCGTTAGCTCCGTTAGCTTCGTGAGCTAACGCCGCCACAGAGTCAGTTTACCGAGTGACGTCAAATGACGTCACTAGATTTGTAATCAGTGGCGTTACTTTAAACTAATGTAACGAGCTCCGTGTAAACAGCCAAAGAGTAACGCAGAGTAATCCACCACACCACAACAAACGGCTTTCGCACATGCGCACACCGACTTAGAGTTAAAACACTTCCTGAATGTCTGCTGAACTACAATTCTGAGGAATTTGTAGTTTCAATGTTATGTTACTTTTTACACACTGCTACACTGTAGCCCCGCCTGAACTCTGTGATTTACAGAGTTTATGGTGGACAGAGAAGTAAACTGCTAACAGCTGTAGCTGCTGTTAGCTCAGTTTGTTAGCTGCTGTTAGCTCAGTTTGTTAGCTGCTGTTAGCTCAGTTTGATAGCTGCTGTTAGCTCTTGTTAGCTCAGCTTGATAGCTGCTGTTAGCTCAGTTTGATAGCTGCTGTTAGCTCTTGTTAGCTCAGTTTGATAGCTGCTGTTAGCTCAGTTTGTTAGCTGCTGTTAGCTCAGTTTGTTAGCTGCTGTTAGCTCAGTTTGTTAGCTGCTGTTAGCTCAGTTTGTTAGCTGCTGTTAGCTCAGTTTGATAGCTGCTGTTAGCTCAGTTTGTTAGCTGCTGTTAGCTCAGTTTGATAGCTGCTGTTAGCTCTTGTTAGCTCAGTTTGATAGCTGCTGTTAGCTGAGTTTGTTAGCTGCTGTTAGCTCAGTTTGATAGCTGCTGTTAGCTGAGTTTGTTAGCTGCTGTTAGCTGAGTTTGTTAGCTGCTGTTAGCTCAGTTTGTTAGCTGCTGTTAGCTCAGTTTGATAGCTGCTGTTAGATCAGTTTGTTAGCTGCTGTTAGCTCAGTTTGTTAGCTGCTGTTAGCTCAGTTTGATAGCTGCTGTTAGCTCTTGTTAGCTCAGCTTGATAGCTGCTGTTAGCTCAGTTTGATAGCTGCTGTTAGCTCTTGTTAGCTCAGTTTGATAGCTGCTGTTAGCTCAGTTTGTTAGCTGCTGTTAGCTCAGTTTGTTAGCTGCTGTTAGCTCAGTTTGTTAGCTGCTGTTAGCTCAGTTTGTTAGCTGCTGTTAGCTCAGTTTGATAGCTGCTGTTAGCTCAGTTTGTTAGCTGCTGTTAGCTCAGTTTGATAGCTGCTGTTAGCTCTTGTTAGCTCAGTTTGATAGCTGCTGTTAGCTGATTTGTTAGCTGCTGTAGCTCGTTGATAGCTGCTGTTAGCTGAGTTTGTTAGCTGCTGTTAGCTGAGTTTGTAGCTGCTGTTAGCTCAGTTGTTTAGCTGCTGTTAGCTCAGTTTGATAGCTGCTGTAGATCAGTTTGTTAGCTGCTGTTAGCTCAGTTTGTTAGCTGCGTTAGCTCATGTTAGCTCAGTTTGATAGCTGCTGTTAGTTCAGTTTGTTAGCTGCTGTTAGCTCAGTTTGATTAGCTGCTGTTAGCTCAGTTTGTTAGCTGCTGTTAGCTCAGTTTGTTAGCTGCTGTTAGCTCAGTTTGTTAGCTGCTGTTAGCTCATGTTAGCTCAGTTTGATAGCTGCTGTTAGCTCAGTTTGTTAGCTGCTGTTAGCTCAGTTTGATAGCTGCTGTTAGCTCTTGTTAGCTCAGTTTGATAGCTGCTGTTAGCTCAGTTTGATAGCTGCTGTTAGCTCTTGTTAGCTCAGTTTGATAGCTGCTGTTAGCTCAGTTTGATAGCTGCTGTTAGCTGAGTTTGTTAGCTGCTGTTAGCTCAGTTTGATAGCTGCTGTTAGCTGAGTTTGTTAGCTGCTGTTAGCTGAGTTTGTTAGCTGCTGTTAGCTCAGTTTGATAGCTGCTGTTAGCTCAGTTTGTTAGCTGCTGTTAGCTCAGTTTGATAGCTGCTGTTAGCTCAGTTTGTTAGCTGCTGTTAGCTCAGTTTGATAGCTGCTGTTAGATCAGTTTGTTAGCTGCTGTTAGCTCATGTTAGCTCAGTTTGGTAGCTGCTGTTAGCTCAGTTTGTTAGCTGCTGTTAGCTCAGTTTGATAGCTGCTGTTAGCTCAGTTTGTTAGCTGCTGTTAGCTCAGTTTGATAGCTGCTGTTAGCTCAGTTTGTTAGCTGCTGTTAGCTCAGTTTGTTAGCTGCTGTTAGCTCATGTTAGCTCAGTTTGATAGCTGCTGTTAGCTCAGTTTGTTAGCTGCTGTTAGCTCAGTTTGATAGCTGCTGTTGGCTCAGTTTGATAGCTGCTGTTAGCTCAGTTTGTTAGCTGCTGTTAGCTCATGTTAGCTCAGTTTGATAGCTGCTGTTAGCTCAGTTTGATAGCTGCTGTTAGCTGCTGTTAGCTCAGTTTGATAGCTGCTGTTAGCTCAGTTTGTTAGCTGCTGGTAGCTCAGTTTGATAGCTGCTGTTAGCTCATGTTAGCTCAGTTTGATAGCTGCTGTTAGCTCAGTTTGATAGCTGCTGTTAGCTCATGTTAGCTCAGTTTGATAGCTGCTGTGACACCGTGGCATTTTGGACCAAGAAGAAGAAGTTGTTAATAGGCCCGGGCTCGGTACCACCGTGGTATTACACTCTGAATGACAACCACTCTGAGTTCTTGTTTTATTTCATATGAATTTTATTATTTGGACAAAATGTTTCTCATGAATAAAAACATGAAACAGGCACACACGAACAGCTGCTGATGACGCTCAAAACCTTTTTTAAAAGGACCAAATCATGTTTTACAAACGTTGACACACTTCACTCACATCTGTGCTGCTGCACTCGTCCTGAACACCAGGAGGCGCTGCTGCTGTTCAGCTTTGACAGTCCGACTGAAGAGAGGCAGTGAAGAAGAGAGAGCAGCAGTTCGTCCTCTTCAACAGGAAGGCAGTGTTTCTCACTTTGGCTGTTTGAATCAGGCTCAGGCTCCCCGTGCTGCGACTGGCAGACGAATGTTCAAACCTGACGGAGGAGTCAGGGAGGAGGCGCAGCCTGGCAGGCTGAACTCAGGGCACAGGGTCAGTAGTTGGTCCTCAGCTTGCGGTTCTCCTCCTTCAGCCTCTCAATCTCCTCCACCAGAGACTCGTTCACGGAGTACTTCTCGATCAGACCGTGGATCTCGTTCTGAAACAACATGAAGCATCTACGGGTTAGAGCGGAGCGCTGAAGGTCCAGAGATGAAGAGCTCAGAGTGGTTCTTACCAGCTGGATGTAAAACTGTCGGACCATCTCCACCTGCAGGTTGACGATGTCTCTGTGACAGGCGTCCCTGAAGAGAAGAACATGACACCGTTAAGATCCTTCCTTTCATGTAAGAACATGGAACACGTTAAAAGAGCACTGACCTGAAGTCCTCCAGAGTCTCGTGGATCATGTTCTGGATGAAGTGGATCTGCAGCGAGGTGAGAGGAGCAGCTCCAGCCTGTCCAACCACGTCAGCGATGTTCTGAGAGAGCGTGGAGGAAACAGCCGCCGACAGAGCTGGACCTGAAGGTACACACGGTACCGTTAGAAACCAGGACCCGGTTCTGTCATGTCACGTCATGTTACTTTATGTCACGTCATGTTATGTTACTTTATGTCACGTCATGTTATGTTACTTTATGTCACGTCATGTTACTTTATGTCACGTCATGTTATGTTACTTTATGTCACGTCATGTTATTTACTTTATGTCACGTCATGTTATGTTACTTTATGTCACGTCATGTTACTTTATGTCACGTCATGTTATGTTACTTTATGTCACGTCATGTTACTTTATGTCACGTCATGTTATGTTACTTTATGTCACGTCATGTTATGTTAACTCTAATCCATCTTTTCAGCTCTCAGTGAGATAATTAAGACAAACAGCGTGAGGAATCGAATCCTCGATTCTGGCAGTGTGGTTCTTCGTTACCTGCTGCGGTGGTGGGTGGAGCCACCTGGACAGGTGAGTCGTAGCTCAGCTGAGCTTGAATACCATTGGCTCTCCTCAGGCTGGGTTCTGGAGTGAAGAAGGGCGGGGCCAGCTGACTGTGATTGGTCTGCTGGGATGATGTGGGCGTGGTCTGACTCTCCCCCTCCAGGCTGGAGCTGCTGGCCTTGTCGAACTGTCAACACGTACATGACATTATATTATGCTGAGTCATGCTGTGAACACAGCATGAGGTCAGAGGTAAGGTCAGCACCTTTCTGGGGTCACATGGTTCAGCTGCTGCGGCAGAGGTCGGCTCCTCTTCTTTGATTGGTGGAGGCGTCTGGAAGGTGGACAGCGGGCTGTAACATCGACCTGCAGAGCCGACCAGAGGAGTTCCCAGAGGAGTCCTACGCTGAGAGCCCGCAGCTGAGAGACAGTCTGAAACATGAGTCAGCGTTTATGACAAGAACGCTGAGAGACGGTCTGAAACATGAGTCAGCGTTTATGACAAGAACGCTGAGAGACGGTCTGAAACATGAGTCAGCGTTTATGACAAGAACGCTGAGAGACGGTCTGAAACATGAGTCAGCGTTTATGACAAGAACGCTGAGAGACAGTCTGAAACATGAGTCAGCGTTTATGACAAGAACGCTGAGACGTCTGAAACATGAGTCAGCGTTTATGACAAGAACGCTGAGACCAGCAGAGACCAGAAGAGACTGACCTTCTCTGACGGGGGAGAAGACGTCCAGACTAGCCCGGCCGACGACCTGCTGACCCTCCCCTTCTCTGGACAGCATCTCCAAACTGGTAACTATGGAAACAAACATGACGGTCAGACGAGAAGCATCATCACTCTGACCCACTCAGTGTGACTTCCTGTTACCGTGTGTTCTTCCAAACGGAGTGTCTCCTGCTGTCCCCTGGGTCCTAGAGTCTGGACAAAGACAGGAGGACGACGTCACAAAGTGGAACCATGACGGGGGTTATGACATCATTGATGGGCGTGGTCAGAAGTATATCTAGCTGATAGTGCTGTTGTGAACTACAGTTTAGCGGCGGCAGTGAAGGCATCATCAGGTCTGACCTTCCCGAGCTGGAGAGAAGATGTCCAGACTGTTCCGTCCGATGCTGCTGAACTTCTCCACGACAGGAAGCTGCTCGCTGCCCTGCTGGCCTTCAGCCTCCCGGGAAGTCAGGTCGGCAGCAGCGCCCCCTGCAGGACAAACACTGTGTTTACAGAGTCATGCTGTACAGAACTTCACAACCTGCCGTGACCTTACATAACGATCGAACCGACCTGTACTCGTCACCTGTCTGTGGGGGGCGGGGCCTGTGCTGGGGGTGGAGTCTGACTGGCTGTTTAACAGCTTGGTAGAGGATCTCTTGGTGCTGCTGATCTTGGTGGAGCTCAGTTTACTGGACTGGAGACAGACAGAACAAATGAATGTGTGGTCCATGCTGACTTTACTTCATTTCCCACCAGGAACGTTTCAGGAACGTTTCAGGAACGTTTTACATGCTTGTTCAGATTGGGTCATTTTTCTGGTTTATGAGCTTCAACCATGAGGAAGAAGCAACAGGTCATTTCTACGTCTGACTTCCTGTTAGAACCGGTCCTGTTCTGTTGGTACCTTGTGTCTGCTGCTGTTGCTCTGGAAGCGCAGGCAGGTGACGGAGGTTTTATGTGCCACAGTGATCCTGGTGGGGGCGCTGGAGTTCCTCAGGTCATACTGGTAGATCTTCCCCTGAGTGGACCCAACAACCAGACCGGTACCATCCAGACTGAAGTCTACTGAGGTCAGTGGACTGTCGACCCGGATGGACCTCAGGACTCTGCAGATACAAACACGTGATGTAAAACTGTACGAGGATGAGTGAAAACTGAAATGGCGTCTCGTCGACGTCTCGCCGGCCTCACATCTTGCTCGCCGTGTCGTAGCAGATGATCTTCTTGTCCAGACCGACGCTGACCACCAGCAGCTCACTGGCAGGGGAGAAGGCCAGGCCGGAGCCCGGGGCTTTGTGGGCGCTGTCAAACACGTGGATCTCCTTCTGGGTGTTGGAGTCCCACAGGACCACCGTGCCGCTGTCAGAGACGCTGCCCAGCAGGGAGCGCTTCAGGGCAGACAGCCTCAGGTCGTGGACGGGCTGAAGGTGAGACAGCTGTATTAGAGTGACGGCCGCTGATCTCAGAGCAGTTTTCCAGAAATCTAACTGACCTGGTTGTTGCCGTGTCCGAAGGCTTTGCTTGACAGGTTGGTGGTCAGACTGTGGAGGACCAGATCTCCACTGGTGGAGCCGGAGGCGATGTAGCTGTCGTTGGCGTTAAAGGACACACAGGTCACCTCTTCTTTGTGGTCCTGACCACAGACAGAGACACAGACAGACAGAGACACAGACAGAGACAGACAGAGACAAAGACACAGACAGAGACAGACAGAGACACAGACAGACAGAGACACAGACAGACAGAGACAAAGACACAGACAGAGACAGACAGAGACACAGACAGACAGAGACACAGACAGACACAGACAGACAGAGACAGACAGAGACAGAGACACAGACAGACAGAGACAAAGACACAGACAGAGACAGACAGAGACACAGACAGACAGAGACACAGACAGACAGAGACAAAGACACAGACAGAGACACAGAGACAGACAGAGACACAGACAGACAGAGACAGACAGAGACAAAGACACAGACAGAGACAGACAGAGACACAGACAGACAGAGACACAGACAGACAGAGACAAAGACACAGACAGAGACACAGAGACAGACAGAGACACAGACAGACAGAGACAGACAGAGACACAGACAGACACAGACAGACACAGACAGACAGATGTCACATTACAGGTCAGATCCTCGGTAGACAGCTGGACACCGTGAAGTGAAGAGCGTCTGCTCTTACCTTCAGCGAGCGGTGCAGTCTCTTGGTCTTCAGGTCCCAGATGTGGACGCAGTGATCCAGACCTCCACTGACCAGAAACTGAGACGACGAACTCAGACACACTCGGGTTTGTTTTTTCTGAACAACATCAACAAAGAGCCGACATGAGTGAGGACACATGGAGACAGACAGACAGACGGACAGACAGACAGATGTACAGGCGTACAGACAGACAGACGTACAGACAGACGTACAGACAGACAGACGTACAGACAGACAGACGTACAGACAGACAGACGTACAGACAGACAGACGTACAGACAGACAGCCTGTCCTGTGTGTACAGGTTCGTTCCTGCTGCTGTCATCACTCTCTGTGTTGACAGTGGAAACGCCCACTGCAGTCATGATGATGAGACATTTTTGTCCACTCACCCCGTCGGCCAGCTCCACCACTGGAGCGGGAGTGGACTTGAGGCTGGAGACCACCAGTTTGTCTCCGCTGCTGCTCGCACTCACCAGGTACTGATCTGAGAGAAGTGGTTAAGGTTACATCAGAGGACTGAGGTTTACACCTGATTCAAACAGTCTCAGGATACTGTTGGAGCTCCAGCAGGCCTGGGCCACCGGGTGACTGACGCTGTGCGGGTTGAACTGCTCCAGCGGCGCCATGGAAACGGCATCCCAGATCTTCACGGTGTCTCCTGTCGACACCAGGCGGGTCACCTCGTCCATGACGACGCCTGGAGACGCACATCAGAAAATCAATAATCGATTTACAGGAAGGTGCTCGCCAGCTGAGACGTGTCACAGTTTTACAGGTTGGACATGAAGACGGACTGTGTGTCTGTCACAGAGTAGAGAGAACACAGAACAGCATTATAAACCTCTTCTTGTCCTCTTAACATCAAACTAATGTGATGTTTGATCACTGAGCCACATGTCGACCAGACTGTGGCTGCTTGTTTGTCTCTATGACGAGCTGGAGACGTGTCCACCCGGGCTCCACCCACCTGACCCAGACAAGGAGGAGCGCGACAGGTGGAGGGATGGAGGGATGTTTTCTCCCCCTCACCCTCACTCAGATCAGGATGTTTGGATCTTGATCACACAAACATCAGGTGTTGGTGTGATCTGTCCTCCTCCAGGTGTCCACTGTGGACAGGACGTGACGTCCTCCTGACATCTACCTACCTGAGGAGTCTGAGGACAGACAGGTGTGTGTGTGCACATCTTAACATGAGAGCAACAGGTGACAGAAACAGACAACAACAGACTGACAGGTGACTGACAGGTAACTGGCAGGTCAGCTTCGGCTGTCATCGGCTCACTCTCGGATGTTTTCGGTAAAAGTTTCAAGTTAACCAGCTGAACCAGTTTAAACAGGCCGCTAACCCAAAAGCAGCAGCTATGCTAAGCTAACAGATGAGCACCGGTTTAAAAGTTACCGAACAGCCACAAAACGAGCTGAAACCACCGGAAACTAACGGAGACTTACCGGGGACGGTTCAAACGTTTGAAGCTGCCCTGTAAACACGCGTCATACGCACCGTGAAAGAAAAATAACGAGCTGCTGAAGCTGGTTTGTTTTGTGATCCGCCGACAGAGCCGAGAAACCGCCACTACGGAGACCCGGGAGGACAAAAAGCAAAAACCTTTTTGGAGCTAACTTTTACAAATGAATATGATTTTGAAATTATAAACATTACCACTATTAAACGGTTAATGTCTAATTTTAAAACATATTAATTAGATTTAATTAAAAATCGATTTCAGATGTATTTGTTTATAACGCTGTTAAAAGGCTGCAGTTGCACTGAGCTACCTGAAGGGGGCAGCGTTACACCCTTGCTTGCTTTGTCTTCACCATAATGTAACAGGAGCGGCAGAAGAAGAAATCTCCCGCCCCATCCGCTGTTCTTTTTAAACCGAGGCGGGACGCTGCAGCTCGGTCACTTCGGTGCGTGTGGTCGGTGTTGAAACATCTTCTGACTGTTCAGGTCGCTGCCAGTATGGTGAGGACTAAAGCCGACAGTGTTCCCGGGTCGTACAGAAAAGGTACAGTAACACAGGACGGACATTTATGTCGAGTTTAGCATAAAACGGCTAATTAATGCTCGTGTGTAGCCGTGTTAGCATGGAGACTGAGGCGGGAGCGCACTGAGCCAAACGAGGCGGGCAGACTCAGATAACTGTCTCCCACAGGCTTTAGTTTGACATTAATGATATGACCTTTTGTTAAATGAATTAAGTGTTAGCATGGCGGCTCTGTACGCACACGTCGACTGTTTAAACCCAACAACAACAGGCTCCCGCCAACACGCAGGCTGGTTGAAGCTGCGCTCCTCTGGATCACTAAAAAAACAGAACAAAGTGGCGCCGTGTGTCAATGTAACAGCTGTACTTTAATCATCTGAGCCTGTCTGATGAGATGACATCTTATTTCGTCTCTTACAGACGTTACCGTCTTGCTTTCAGCAAACTGGCGCCAGTTTTTAGCGCCGCGGTGCGTCTTTGTGCGGGCTCTGTACCAGACCTCATTAAAAAGTGACATCATTTAAGAAGTTATTGAGGATCGTCGACGGTACACGTGTAACAGCACATGACTGATCATATTTACTTAAATTAAATGATCATGTAGTGGACTCGGCATACAACTGGCCATCCGTGCAGCTCTGATATGAATAATAAATGAACTTTTAAGACCTGGAATGGATGCGTTTAAAGACCCATTATTATTTATTATTGTCCGACTTTAATCTTCCACAACTGATGGCAACAGGATGCAATCCCACTGCTTCAGTTATTGTTGTTCCACATCCTCCTCAATGTTTATCACTGTGTTCAATGTGTCTGCAGCTGTTGCAGCTTCTGCACCCCGGAAGTCTCTGGGCTCCAGTTCAGCCAACTCCTCTTCCTCCTCCAGCAGCCAGTGCGCCACACCTGGTCAGTCACACACACACACACACACAGACAGAGTACATGATAGATGGATAGATAGATAAGTATTTTTTTTGTCTTCACAGCGAAGAGCAAATATGCCGGCGGTAATCCGGTGTGTCCTCGTCCCACACCGACCTGGCAGAAAGGCATTGGCGACTTCTTCGGCGGTCCACCGAGGAAACCCGAGAAGGAGAACCAGAAGCCCCACGAGGTGGAGGATGATGAAGAGGCCGGAGGCAGCGGGATGTCTAAGGCCAGCAGGAAGTATGTTAGGTCACAATATTTACATGAAACGTCTGAAATGTAAAGGTTCACGATCAGACTCGTCTGAGACTGCAGTGATGATTTTCTTGCTGTATCGTTTGGTTGGTTAAAGGTGACAGTTTGATTTAAGAATTCAAAACTTTAACAGTAAATTTGCAGCTTTTTGAAGAAATAAGTTCTGAAATGAGGCTCATCCAAAGAGTTTCATGACTGATTCTTTATATCAGCTCCTCTGGTTTTGGTCTGTCTCACTGTACAGAGCGAAGACGATGGAGGTTTGTAAGAATGTTTGAGTAACCTGAGCTTCACTGATTGGACAGTTTAGTTCAGTTTACTGCAGGTGGTTGTAAAGTTCTGGTTATACTTGAAGTGAAGACGGACAGACTGTCAGGTCAGTCTTAACACTTGAGTTGGACAGGAAATGATGTGACGGTGTGAAGTTTCCTTTGGTTCCCTCATCGTTGAGCCGGTGTGTTCTGTGCTCTCAGATCCAGACCGCTGCCTGCTGAGGACGAGGACGACGACTGAAGACCACGAGTCCGTCTGAATGTGAATCTTTGACTGTCGCTCGTGTTTGCATCACCTCGTTTTAATGTACATCTGTATATACTTTCTGATGAATTCACTTTGTATAGTTCATTAAACTTTTTTATGTTTTTAGCCTGCAGACTGTCTTTAATGAGACCTCATGTTCTCAATGATCAGATGCCAAACATCTCTGGTTCCTAAGCAACAGAAATAAACAATAAATAAAGGAACATCCTGCAGTTTATCAGCTGAATATTAAATGAAATGTGCAGTCTGAAGGACTTTGTCCAGCAGACATATTTAATGACAGTCAGCAGACATGACTGGTTTCATGAGTATAGTGGACACTGACGGCTTCTGTAGAGACATTTCTGTAAAATAGAAAATGAATAAATTACATTGAATTGCTAAAAAAGGAGGCAGACTTCATAAAAAACGAGTTTCTCAGTGAAATCAAACTGTTTTTGTTTCGTGATCTCGCGAGATCTTGAAGTCACGCGCAGCCAGGTCCAAACTTCGCAGAGCAGTTAGCTCCGCGCTAAGCTAGCTGCCTTTGTTAGTTACCCGCCTCTCTGAGAGGTGCAGGCTGAGAAATCAAACGCGGTTTGTTCGCGCAGGCGCAGAGCCGGTGGTCGTTAACGAAGCCTGACTTGAGCTCCGGAACTCTTCAGCTCGTTTGATTGAACGTGAAACAAGCTGCTACAGCGTTAGCTCCAGCTATGACGCTGTTAGCATGATGACGCAGTGCGAGCTGCACCAATCGTATGACCGTATCCTCCCGCCGCCGCCGCCCAGCTCGCGCGTTTGACCCGTGAACGTCGTCACAGATCGTCAGGACGACACCGAGCCGAGAGCCGGAGAAAGATGTCCGGCGGTGGCTTCAGGTGGACCGTGGTCGTCCTGACCTGCCAGCACAAAGACAGCGTGTACGCCTTCCAGACAGGTGAGCGCTCACCTGCTGCTTTATGACGTCTGCAGTGACACCGAGCCGCCCGAGGGGGCGCTGATGGACGGAAACAACGTCTGTGTATGTGTATTAATTCATTTTAGATGTTAAAAGTATTTACACATTATTTTTATCGGTATATTAGTATATATATACATATATATACACATATATATAAGTATTTACACACATCAAACGTCACAGTGTAGCTGGTGTGTTTGTATATCCACAGCCAACAGTTAATTTAAAGAGACAGTACAACCTGAGAGGAGCGTGACACACCTGTAAGACACAGATACACTGTGTGTGTGTGTGTGTGTGTGTGTGTGTCAGAGCTGGAGTTGCGGCAGCAGCGTGGCTCTCTCTCTGAGGGTGCGTTGGTTTTGACGGTGCAGGACCGCCAGGAGCCGCTGGGCAGCGGGGGGGCGACGCTGAACGCTTTGCTGGTCGCTGCTGAACACCTGAGCAACAGAGCCGGACACACGGTGAGTTCACACCTGAGAGCTCACACCTGAGAGCTCACACCTGACGGGTCACACCTGAGAGCTCACACCTGACGGGTCACACCTGAGAGCTCACACCTGACGGGTCACACCTGAGAGCTCAGAGTGCGACTAATAATCACTTTCATCATCAGATAAACTGCAGATGATTGGCTGGTGTCAGATTAAAGTTCTACTTCCTGTCATGTGTCTCATCAGGTGGTTACAGCTGACGTCCTGGATGATGCTCACATCCTTCTCCTCCACACTGTGAGTCCATCAGCACTTTGTCCAGATGTTGTCTTCAGTTGTCCAGATGTTGTCTTCAGTTGTCCAGATGTTGTCTTCAGTTGTCCAGATGTTGTGTTTTCCTGCAGGGGCGGGACTTCCCGTGGAGCTCCTGCAGCAGAGCCTTCTGCTGGCTGCCTTCAGAGAGAGACAGTCAGAGAGTCCAGGCTCCGGTGTGCTGCCTGGACCTGCTGCTGGACCTGCTCAGTAACCAGGTGATGACGACGGAGACGAGCAGCTTCATCACAAACATTAAACAAACGTTTGTTACTAAAACACTAAACTGAGCCGTTTTGTTGTCTGCCTCAGATTTGTCCCGGTTCTCCTCCTGGTGTTTGGGTCTGCAGCACCGACACCATCCTCACCGTCCCTCCGGACTTCGGTTTGATCATCACTTCCTCATTTGAAAGCTGTTCTTCTTTCTGATTGGCTGGCAGGTGTTATCTCGGTTTGGGTGGGTCGGGTCGGGTCACGGTAGCAGTGATTTGAACAGAATATTCCAGACGTCCCTCTGCCCAGTAACACCGTCCAGCTCCTTCTGCGGAGTTCCCAGGTCAGATGACATATGTAATCCCTGCAGCAGGTTCTGGTTCTGACCCGAGGTCCCTCTGGATCTCTTCATTCTCTCGCTATCTAAGGCTTAGCCCGGCCACCCGACAGAGGAAATCCACCGATCCTTCATCTTCCAACCAATCAGAATCAAGTATTTTCTGTTGAAATGGTCGCTGAGTTCTTGTAACATCCTGTGTGTGTGTGTGTGTGTGTGTGTGTGTGTGTGTGTGTGTGTGTGTGTGTGTGTGTTAGTTTTGTCGTGGGAGGGTTTCTCTGGTGTTCGGGTTTTGGCGTTACCTGGCGATGTCTCCTACGCAGCCAATCACGGAGTCTACCTGCCCGACCAACAGGTGCTGCCTTCTGATTTAAACGCTGTGTTTACCTCAGTGTGACACCTGTATGACGTCTGATTGGCTCACACTGACACCTGTATGACGTCTGATTGGCTCACACTGAGGTGCGTTTGTTTCGTCTGTCAGGGTCAGGTCAGAGACATCATCTACAAGGGAGCCCAGGAAAAGATTCAACAAGCGGTGATGCCTGATGGGAAAGTGCCGCTGGTGCGTCCTCCTCTCTGTGTGTGTGTGTGTGTGTGTGTGTGTGTGTGTGTGTGAACACACCTTTCTGTCCTGATGTAACCTGTCTGTCTCTCTACCTGTCTGTCTGCAGGTGTCAGGTCCGGTCTTCTTCAGCAGGTCTGTATCAGAGAAGCTGCTTCAGGCTCACGTCACTCCTCCTCTGGACGGCTGCACCTACCTGGGCCTGGACTCTGGAGCTCCACCCCTCCAGGTACCTGTCTGTCTGATCACATATGATCAGCTGACAGCAGTGTTACTCCTTATTATTAACAGTAATCTATTACTTCAGATCTCGTTGTTCCTGGACGTGCTGAAGTGTCTCTGCTCAGATCTGACTCAGGATCAGTTTGTGAGCGAGCAGCGAGCCGGCTGCAGTTCAGCTGTTGGCCCACAGGGGGCGTTGGTGAGGAGCGGCAGGGCGGAGCTGTGGAGGATCCTGAGAGGAACGCCACTCAGCGTGGGTGGGTGTTTCTGCCGCCATGTTTGATGCTGCAGGTGCATCCAGGTGATGAACTTCCTGTCTCTGTCTGCTCTGACAGTGTACGTGCCTGGCGGTCGCTATGACTACCTGACGTTGTCTGGAAAGCAGCATGTGGAGCGTCTGAGCTGTGATTGGACGGATACAAACACTCTGTCTCACATCCAGGTGACACTTCCTGTTCCTGTTGCATCATCATTTAAAATGTCTCGCCACCTGACTTCCTGTTTCCTGCTGCCACCCCTCAGAGAGAGAGCTGGGTCGACGAAGGAGGCCGAGTGATCAACAGTGTCCTTGAGGGAGACGTTACCGTGGCAACCGGAGCGGTAGTGCAACACTGCCACCTACAGGTCAGAAATGTTCTCCAGGAAACAGGAAGTAAAGTTCTGAGTTGGCGCTGAGCAGCCCTGTTGTGACCTTTGACCTTTTGTCCTTCAGGGTCCTCTTCACGTCCCGTCGGGTTGTTTACTGTCCGGTCTTGAGTTGGTGACATCACAGCTGGAGCTGAGCGGTGACATCATCGTGCAGGGGCATCGCATCGAGCTGGGGCAGCTGAAGCTGAAGGTGTACACGGTGACCGGAGCGCAGGACGACCTGCAGGTGAGAGGACGCGCTCGTGTTCTCCACGTGATTCTGGTTGCCGTTAGTTACGGTGAAACGTGACATCATCATGCCGTGCTGCTTCCTCGATGTCATGAAGACTATGATCGTTGGTCATCATCGATCGTAAAAACAGAGAAGGGAAATAATTTAACCACGTAACATATTTACGAATGTTCCTCCTCTGCAGGTCTCCTCTGATGACACCAGTGCCTCCTTCCTCAACCAGACATGGAGCATCTTCTACAGCAGAACAGGAATCCAGTGAGTCATCATCGGCTGAACTTTGACCTTCAAAATCTAATTAGACTCTCAGAGACTCATCTCCTCTCTTTCTTTCCTCCCTTCCTTTCTCCTTACTGTCCTCTCCTCTCTTCCTCTCCTCCTCTCAGGCCAGAGGAGTTGTGGGTCCGAGGAGAACAACGCTCCCTCGTGGAGGCTCGTCTCTTCCCCGTCCTCCACCCCAGAGGAGGCGCCGTTGGTTTGGACGAAGGTGTCGGCTGGCTGCTCGGCAGAGGCAGCTGTCTGAGGAGGTGGAGGGAGGCGTGGAGGCTGTCTCTGAAGGAAGTGATGTCACTCACGCAGCAGGAGGCGGAGCTGCAGTGGAGGGAGGAGTTGCTGTCTTAGCAGGGAGGAGGAGAGTGAGCGACGCCCTGAGGAGTCGCACAGACGTCTGCCTGCTGCCGGTCTTTCAGGGCGGCCGTGCTCGGAGGCCAGCAGGAGGCGCAGCTGGAGACGCTCGATAACCGTGAGTCACACGTGAAGTACTTCGGATACTTTACCTCAGCACAAGTTGTAGAAATAGTAATCCCACAATGATGAGACACCTCTGATGAAAACAGTTCTGACTTCAGGTCAGCTGAATGTTTGATGACGTCACAACGTGTCCGTGTCATGACATGAAGTGAGCGTCCATCAGCCTCACCGACACCGACACCTGTCTGTGACCTTTGACACTCGAGTTCATCTGTGCAGCTACAGACAGAGTCAGACTCGACTACTCTGGACCACAAGTGGACAGACTGATGGGGACAAATGTCTCGACTGAAAGTGTTTGTGTCTGTCAGCAGACAGACACAGACGAGCTGACTCTGAGTATTGAGTTCATCACCTGATTGAAGCTCTTTGTTTGAATGTCAGGAAACGTGTGTGTGAGGAAAAACCTGTGAGACGAGTCTGACCTGAAGAGCAGGCAGACAGAGAGAGACATCAGTACTCTGCTTCCTGTTTCATGAAGTCTACTTCCTGTTTCTCATCTTTTTTCAGTTGCAGCAGGAAGTGGCGAGCAGGGGGCGGAGTCAGGTGCGGAGCTGGGCGTGGCCGCTCGCTGCCTCTCCTGTATTGCTGACGTGTTGGTGTGCATGGCGGGGGGGAGGGAGGTCTGAGGAGCGGACCGGCCGCTAACAAGGCCTGGACCTCTGCTTACCTGCTATTGGAGGAGGGGAACCTAAGGGGCGGAGTCAAGGCGCTGGCTATGCAGAGAGCTCATTGGCTCGGCAGGTGAGGAGGTCACTCTCTGTCAGCATTCTCTTGTTGATTGGTCAGATGATGCAGTTCTCCTGTGACTGCCCCCTGCAGGCCGGACCTGCTGGTTCGGGCGGCGCGGCACTACGAGGGCGCCGGCCAGGTGCTCCTACGAAAAGCTGTGATGTCATCACAGAGGTTTTATCTCCATTGGCCAGGATGAGGGTCCCGCCCCTCGAGGAGTGGCAGGATGTGGAGTGTCCGGCCAGACTGGACCTGGCAGGTGAGTCGACTGGGGGAAAGGTGGAGTACTTTAATCAGCTGACTGCAGGTCAGCTCATGACGAGTTGAAACAGGAAACAGCGCCGCTCTGTGTTTCAGGCGGGTGGAGCGACACTCCGCCCATCGCCTTCGAGCACGGCGGCTCTGTGACCAACGTGGCGGTGAAGGTTGATGGGAAGCGTCCTATTGGGGCCAGGGCACGTCGAATCAGAGAGCCCCGCCTCCTGCTGGTCAGCCACACTGCAGGGCGGGACAGCGGCGTCTCCACGGAGACGGCGTGCGACAGCCTGGATGACCTCAGAGACTACTGTCAGCCTCACGCTCCCGGTAAGAGACCGGAACAGGAAGGACGGTGCCCGAGATGGTCACTGTGTGTTCACGTGTGTGTGTGTGTGTTACAGGAGCTCTGCTGAAGGCCGTGTGTGTGTGCAGCGGCCTGGTCTCTCTCTCCTCCCAGCATCCTCTGGGGGATCAGCTGATGCAGCGGTGGGGAGGAGGCGTGGAGCTGCACAGCTGGTCAGTGCTGCCCACCGGGTCCGGACTGGGTGAGAAACAACAACAGGAAGTTGTGGTCTGTAGTGTTTGGTATTTTCAGGTCAGTGTTGATTGGTTGTCGTCCTGCAGGTACCAGCAGCATCCTGGCGGGGGCGCTGTTGGCTGCAGTATACAGGTGTACCGGTCGGACCTACGACACAGACTCTCTGATCCACGCCGTCCTCTACCTGGAGCAGATCCTCACCACAGGTACTTCCTGTCTGCACAGCTCTGACTTCTGTTTGTCGAGTGTCTGCTGCTGCTCTCTGATTGGACTGAACTCCTGCAGGTGGAGGCTGGCAGGATCAGGTGGGAGGTCTGGTGGGCGGAGTCAAGGTGGGTCGTTCCAAAGCATCTCTGCCCCTGCAGGTGGAGGTGGAACGTCTCAGTCCTCCGGACGACTTCCTGCTTTCTCTGGAGCGCCACCTCCTATTGGTTTACACCGGAAAGACCCGACTGGCTCGCAACCTGCTGCAGGTCTGTCTGTCTCTCTGCCTGTCTGTCTGCCTGCCTGTCTCTCTCTCTGCCTGTCTCTCTGTCTGCCTGTCTGTCTGCCTGTTGATGGAGGTTGTGTGTGCAGGACGTGGTCCGTAGCTGGTACAGTCGTCTCCCCTCGATGGTGCAGAACGTTGAGCAGCTGGTGTTGAACTCTGAGCTCTGTGCTGCAGCCTGTTCAGACGGTGAGACGTTCACAGTCAGCACGTTTACATGCAGCGAGTGATTCAGACTCAGTTCAGACTTTTTAAAGTTCTTGTCTTTAGTCCGATCTACTTCACACATCGGACATCTCAGAATCGGATAAGAACACCTGGATAATTTGTTCACAGTCGGATATTTAACACCATGTGTACTCAGCAGTCGGATCATGCGCGACATTTTCCTCCGGGCCTTTCACCCGGAAGCCAAAAGACCCGTTGTTCTTTTTATATTTATTATTAGGACGAAAATAATGCAGGAAAAGTGCGCAGCTGTAGCGTCGTCCATCTCCTCGTGTGTGATCTTTGTTTGAACGCCGTCAGATAGTTTGTTGTTGCTGATCAGTAGAGGTCGACCCAAAAGGGCTCTTTGTTGAGAGCTACAGCGCCACCTAGTGACGGAGTCAGCCATGCTCCGGGCGTTTATCCGTTAACAGCATGTATACTCAGTGATCCGGTCTGCATGTAAACGTACTGACTGACTGTTTCAGTCACCGCCTACATTTCCCAGAATGCCTTGTTCCAATCATCCTCGTCCTGGTCCAGGTTCTCTGTCCGGTCTGGGTCGGTGTCTGGACCGTTCATGGCAGCATAAGAAGCTGATGGCTCCTGGCTGTGAGCCGGCCTCGGTGAGGGCCATGATGGAGGCTCTGAGGCCGATGGTCCTGGGTCAGAGCCTGGCCGGTGCCGGAGGTGGAGGCTTCCTGTACCTGCTGACCCGAGAGCCTGGACAGAGGGAGGAGGTGCTGAAGGTCCTCAACAACACGGAGGTGAGCCACGAGACGGTCCACACACGTGTGAATGAAAACAGGAGTTAACGAGCGTTTTATCCTGAGACAAGCTCGTTAATCTCTCAAATAAATGAATCATGAAAATGTTTGAAGACGTGAATCATCGTCCGCGAGCAGTTATCTGTATTACAGTTATTCAGTGGGTGGTTACCATGGTGACGGTGTGTTTGTGTGTTCTTCAGGGTCTGGGAGACTTCAGCGTTCACTCTGTGGAGCTCGACATGGACGGCATCACAGTCCTCCCACCGTACTGAGGGACAGACACACACACGCATGCTTATCTTTCTGTACTTGTGAGGACCCGAGCCTCAGTCCAAACTCTCTGAACCGGACCGGTTCTGAACACGTCAGCGGACGTCCATGAAAGTTTGTTTGTGTGGTGTGTCCTGTAACCGACGGTGACGGCAGTGTTTGTAGTGTGAGACAATAAACAAACTGAAACAAACTGCTCTGTCTGAAGGTTGTGCTAACGTTGTGCTAACGTTATGGTAACTGCGTCTTTGTGTTTGTGTGGTTGAGTCTGAATCTACAGCTGCAGAGATGAAGTGAAGATACGAGCACGTGACGTTCACGTGACGGACACGTTGAAGAAAACCAAATTCATTAAACTGAGCTCATCATGCAGAAATCTGACTTTTATTCAAGCGTTGTTGAATATTTAATAACTAAAACTGTTATAATTAAAATCTGTGTAAAGTAAATATAATGTAGACTGTGTGTGTGTGTGTGTGTGTTCAGCTGATGATTTAAAACATTTTAATATTTTTATATGCAGATCTTTCATCAGATTTCATCTTGTATATTTTATTTAAATAAAGTTAATTTCTAATTGATCTTTCTCTTCTATTTAATTTTTTTTTGTTTACATCGTGTCAAGTGATTTTTGCAGCTTCCTGACGGCGTTTCTCGGACTACATTTCCCATGAGCAGTTGCGCCCTCCATCACGTGACCGCCGCCTAACGTCACATGTCAACATGGCTGCTGCCGTCTCGAGCGAACATTTCAACATCTTGCAGCTTCTCCTGAAGGTACCGACCCGGAGTCTGACCTCTGCGTCACATACAGCAAACTGTGATGCACGTGTTTGTAGTTTGATGACGTCAGAATTAAATATGTGACGTCAGAAAGCACGGTCTCTGTCTAAACTGTGTGTACTCAGGACGCAGGAAAAGTACGAATACACACTGAAAATACTCGAGTACAAGCTAAAATAGTGCATTAATATCATCGAGTAGTCAGATTACTTCATGTTCAGTCACCTGCTGTCAGTGTGTCAGGTTTAATCTGCAGCAATGCATCATTGTCTATGAGTCTGTCATGTTTCAGCTCTGACGATGATTATTGTTTTTAATCTAAAGAAATAAATGTTTTGATCTGGAGGACGTCTTCGTCCATCAGCTGGTCACGTGATTGTTGTCATTGTCTCCTGAGGCTCCATCTAAAGACGCCGTGCGAGACGTTGTGTTCAGAGTCACAGAGGGTTGAGTCGATGGCTGACGGAGAGCACGGCGGCCACGTTCAGCATCCCTGCAGCTCAGGCTGCACAGGTAACACACACACACACACACACACACACACACAGCTGGATTATAGAATACACGATGAAACATAAATTAATATAAACACGGTGAAATCTGTGGACTTTCCTCCAGCTCGTCCACTCTCTCCACGTTCTGTCTCATCACGTCGTCTCTACAACCTCAGCTCTCCGGAGCAGATCTCGACCTCTTCCCCGAATCCTTCCACTCCAGTCTGAAGAACTGATCACCAAGATCCTGCTGGAGAACAGGTCAGAGCCCATAACACTGTGATCCTGCTGGAGAACAGGTCAGAGCCCATAACACTGTGATCCTGCAGGACAACAGGTCAGAGCCCATAACACTGTGATCCTGCTGGAGAACAGGTCAGAGCCCATAAAACTGTGATCCTGCAGGACAACAGGTCAGAGCCCATAACACTGTGATCCTGCTGGAGAACAGGTCAGAGCCCATAAAACTGTGATCCTGCTGGACAACAGGTCAGAGCCCATAACACTGTGATCCTGCAGGACAACAGGTCAGAGCCCATAACACTGTGATCCTGCAGGACAACAGGTCAGAGCCCATAACACTGTGATCCTGCTGGAGAACAGGTCAGAGCCCATAACACTGTGATCCTGCTGGAGAACAGGTCAGAGCCCATAACACTGTGATCCTGCTGGAGAACAGGTCAGAGCCCATAACACTGTGATCCTGCTGGAGAACAGGTCAGAGCCCATAACACTGTGATCCTGTTGGAGAACAGGTCAGAGCCCATAACACTGTGATCCTGTTGGAGAACAGGTCAGAGCCCATAACACTGTGATCCTGCTGGACAACAGGTCAGAGCCCATAACACTGTGATCCTGCTGGAGAACAGGTCAGAGCCCATAAAACTGTGATCCTGCTGGAGAACAGGTCAGAGCCCATAACACTGTGATCCAGCTGGAGAACAGGTCAGAGCCCATAACACTGTGATCCTGCTGGAGAACAGGTCAGAGCCCATAAAACTGTGATCCTGCTGGACAACAGGTCAGAGCCCATAACACTGTGATCCTGCTGGAGAACAGGTCAGAGCCCATAAAACTGTGATCCTGCTGGAGAACAGGTCAGAGCCCATAACACTGTGATCCTGCTGGAGAACAGGTCAGAGCCCATAAAACTGTGATCCTGCTGGACAACAGGTCAGAGCCCATAACACTGTGATCCTGCAGGACAACAGGTCAGAGCCCATAACACTGTGATCCTGCAGGACAACAGGTCAGAGCCCATAACACTGTGATCCTGCTGGAGAACAGGTCAGAGCCCATAACACTGTGATCCTGCTGGAGAACAGGTCAGAGCCCATAACACTGTGATCCTGCTGGAGAACAGGTCAGAGCCCATAACACTGTGATCCTGCTGGAGAACAGGTCAGAGCCCATAACACTGTGATCCTGTTGGAGAACAGGTCAGAGCCCATAAAACTGTGATCCTGCTGGACAACAGGTCAGAGCCCATAACACTGTGATCCTGCTGGACAACAGGTCAGAGCCCATAAAACTGTGATCCTGCTGGAGAACAGGTCAGAGCCCATAACACTGTGATCCTGCTGGAGAACAGGTCAGAGCCCATAACACTGTGATCCTGCTGGAGAACAGGTCAGAGCCCATAACACTGTGATCCTGCTGGAGAACAGGTCAGAGCCCATAAAACTGTGATCCTGCTGGACAACAGGTCAGAGCCCATAACACTGTGATCCTGCTGGAGAACAGGTCAGAGCCCATAAAACTGTGATCCTGCTGGAGATCAGGTCAGAGCCCATAACACTGTGATCCTGCTGGAGAACAGGTCAGAGCCCATAAAACTGTGATCCTGCTGGAGAACAGGTCAGAGCCCATAACACTGTGATCCTGCTGGAGAACAGGTCAGAGCCCATAACACTGTGATCCTGCTGGAGACAGTCAGCCTACCTGATCTGCTGAACAGGTCAGAGCCCATAACACTGTGATCCTGCTGGAGAACAGGTCAGAGCCCATAACACTGTGATCCTGCTGGAGAACAGGTCAGAGCCCATAACACTGTGATCCTGTTGGAGAACAGGTCAGAGCCCATAACACTGTGATCCTGCTGGAGAACAGGTCAGAGCCCATAACACTGTGATCCTGCTGGACAACAGGTCAGAGCCCATAACACTGTGATCCTGCTGGAGAACAGGTCAGAGCCCATAACACTGTGATCCTGCTGGAGAACAGGTCAGAGCCCATAACACTGTGATCCTGCTGGAGAACAGGTCAGAGCCCATAACACTGTGATCCTGCTGGAGAACAGGTCAGAGCCCATAACACTGTGATCCTGCTGGAGAACAGGTCAGAGCCCATAACACTGTGATCCTGCTGGACAACAGGTCAGAGCCCATAAAACTGTGATCCTGCTGGACAACAGGTCAGAGCCCATAACACTGTGATCCTGCTGGAGAACAGGTCAGAGCCCATAAAACTGTGATCCTGCTGGAGATCAGGTCAGAGCCCATAACACTGTGATCCTGCTGGAGAACAGGTCAGAGCCCATAACACTGTGATCCTGCTGGAGAACAGGTCAGAGCCCCATAACACTGTGATCCTGCTGGAGAACAGGTCAGAGCCCATAACACTGTGATCCTGCTGGACAACAGGTCAGAGCCCATAAAACTGTGATCCTGCTGGAGAACAGGTCAGAGCCCATAAAACTGTGATCCTGCTGGAGATCAGGTCAGAGCCCATAACACTGTGATCCTGCTGGAGAACAGGTCAGAGCCCATAACACTGTGATCCTGCTGGAGATCAGGTCAGAGCCCATAACACTGTGATCCTGCTGGACAACAGGTCAGAGCCCATAACACTGTGATCCTGCTGGAGAACAGGTCAGAGCCCATAACACTGTGATCCTGCTGGAGAACAGGTCAGAGCCCATAACACTGTGATCCTGCTGGAGAACAGGTCAGAGCCCATAACACTGTGATCCTGCTGGAGAACAGGTCAGAGCCCATAACACTGTGATCCTGCTGGACAACAGGTCAGAGCCCATAACACTGTGATCCTGCTGGAGAACAGGTCAGAGCCCATAACACTGTGATCCTGCTGGAGAACAGGTCTTGTGTTGAACTCCTCAGAGGAAGTTCTTCATAAATTACAGATTTCAAGTAATTCTTCTTCCTATTGGATGTCTGAATATGATGTCACTGCAGACCGATGACATCACACGTCTCTCTGATCTTTTTTTCAGTCCAACATGGAGGACAGAAGCTCTCAGTGATCAGAGTGAGTCCAGACTACATTTAATCCACTCCATGCTCCGTGTGTGTGTGTGTGTGTGTGTGAGTTCAGCTTTAAACTAACTGTGTGTGTGTGTGTGTGTGTGTGTGTGTGTGTGTGTGTGTAGTCTCTCTCCCACAGTTGAAGGAGTTGGACTGGAGAGTGGACATGGTGACCGGTTCAGACTCGGTCAGTCGGATGTCCGTCCCGACCTGCCTGGTTCAGCTCAAGGTGAGAACAGACCGGATCAAACCGAGGACTAACGTTCCAACAACGTTTGGTTAACCGGATGTTTGTTCTGCTTCCAGATGGACGACCCGTCGGTGGGCAGCGACTCTGTTTCTGCGGTGACGGTGGAGCTCAGCAGAGAGTCTCTGGACACCATACTGGACGGACTGGGACGCATCAGAGACCAGCTGTCTGTGGTCGCTGGGAAATGAGAGACAGCTGATTGGCTGACCGGTGTGTGATGACATCACAGCCGTGTCAGCGGGCCGATGTTGGTGTTTCCTGACACATGATGTCGTTTGTTTGATTCATTAACCATCAGAGAGAGATAACAGATAAATGAAGCCGTCGTATGTTTTTTACACCTGCTCATAAAAATCAACGTTTGTCTTTTTTATACGTCAGTTTTTCATGTTATGTTCAAAGTTTTGACTTCATGACAAAATATTTCTAAAATCAAAACGTTTGATCTCATTTATCAACATGAAGTATTAAAGTATCAAAGTGTGAAGAATCAAATCAAATCAAATCAAATTTTATTTGTATAGCCCAAAGTCACAAAACACATTTTGCCTCAGAGGGCTTTACAGTCTGTACAGGGAGTGACACCCTCTGTCCTTCGACCCTCGGTTCGAGTGAGGAAAAACTTGCCCACAAAAAAACCCTTTAACAGGGAAAAAATGTGGAAGAAACCTCAGGAAGAGCCACAGAGGAGGGATCCCTCTTCCAGGACGGACAGACGTGCAATGGATGTCACATGTACAGAACAATCAACACAAACATATTGTACAATTACAATGAATTACAATAGATGGTAGAGTGAATTACAGTAGCAGTGGAATCTGTGGTAGAGGTAGAGATAGACAGATGCACAACAGCAATAAGTCATTAACCAACTAAGCTGTAGTGGAGATGGTAGCAATGACAGTAATGCTATATATTGTGGACGTCAGCAGCAGACCACAGCAGCAGTCACGATCCATGAGAACCTGCTGGATGACAAAGCACAGAAACTTCGGGGAAGAAGTTTAGTTAGTAACATGCATTGATGATAATGATGATTGGAGAGAGAGAGAGAGAGAGAGAGAAGGTTTTCAGCAAAGGGACGTCAAGTGGACGTCAGCAGCTGACCACAGCAGCAGCCACGATCCATAAGAACCTGCTGGATGACAAAGCACAGAAACTTCGGGGAAGAAGTTTAGTTAGTAACATGCATTGATGATAATGACGATTGGAGGGAGAGGGAGAGAGAGAGACAGAGAGAGAGAGAGAGAGAGAGAGAGAGAGAGACAGAGAGAGAGAGAGAGGGAGAGGGAGCGTGTGTCTTCACGCAAATACACAAACTCACAGTGTGGATGAAGTGTGCGTGAGCTGATCACTAACAGGAAGCCATGGTGTGTCTGTTGTTACCACAACGTTACCACAACGTTACCACAACGTACCTTCAACAAACAAACAGCTTCTGTCCGCGAGCATGTATTCAGGTCAGGTCACATGACCACAGACAGTGAAGCGACCAAACGGTGCCACATGAAATACAAAAACACACACACACATTACAAAACACACACGAGCTGTGCGCGCGCTACATGTGGTCGCACACAGTACAGCAGCCAGGTGGAGATCACGTGTGAAGGTGAATACTCAGTTACTCTGAGAGCGAATTCGAGTACAAATACCTCAAACGTACCTTCAGTTTGTGCTTCAGTACTTAAAGTCAGAGTAAATGTACTAAGTTACATCTCAGTGCTCATCAGGGTGAATTTATAATCAAGTTTATGTTCGTGTGAGTAAACTGACGTCATATTTTCTGTATAATTTATTTCATAATTAGTTCAAAACAACAGCTGATGAACAAACAGGAAGTTTGAGCAGATCATTTCCGGTCAGTCATTTTACACACGGAGGCGAAAACAAACAAACAAATAATTGTAATTTTATAAATATAAATAAATAAAAACAGTTTTTTTACTAAATATTTTGTCATATCCGTTCACGTGGTCTCTTCTCCTAAATCCTACATTTCTGCTGACACATGAAGGCATCAGTTTTAATTGATAATAAAAATGATTTTAAAATGTTTTAGACACGTTAATAACCATGTTCATGATAAACGTTCATTAAACGTTATCTAGACGTTGTTTGAACCTTTATATTAACGTAGTGCTGGAGGAACCAGGTTCGGGAGCGGAGCGGGTCGGTGCAGTGACTCTCTGCGGGTCAAGGAGCGTCTCAGGCGGGATGGAGCCTGACGGTACCCCGTGGCAGCTCCGCTGATCTGCCGGCCGGTGTTTCGTGTCCGGTCCGCCGGTGAAGATGTCCGTGTCCGGGATGAAGAAGCAGCTCCACAAAGCCAGCCAGGTAACCGTGACGAACCGGGCCGAGCCGGGCCAAACCGGCCTGGTGATTTATGGAATCTACCGGGGGGGCGTTAACGTGTCGGTGTGTGCTCCGGTGTTTTACTGCGACACGAGGCCTGCAGGGCGACCAGGACCGATCATCAGACCCGAACCAGACCCGGACCAGACCGCGATCAGACCATCAAGTCTTTGATTTAATCACGTGATTCATGTTTTAATCTGCAGAGCTGAAACTGATCTGAGGTCTGAACTGTCTGTGCGACTGTAATACTACTATCAGTACTGCGACTGTTATAGTACTAGTACTATCAGTGCTACCAGCAGCTACTATACGGATCTTACTACGAGTACTACAACAAGTACTACCACCACTACTCCTGACACTGTCACCACTGTACTACAATATACTGTGAATTCTGCTTCACTACTTCACAGTACTGGCATGTTGTTGTTTGTTAGAGCTGATAATATTACATGAAGTGCTGAAATACATTTAAAATACACAAAGTAAAAATACTAAAAGTACTCCATATTGTCATCAGTCAGTGAGTACTTTGCATACTGTTGAATATTTTATAACTAAACTGCACGTTTATTGAATCAGTTCTTTTACTTCAGTACTCCTAATACTGTGACCATAGCTCACACAGTACTACAGTACTGCACAGGTCAGCAGGGGTGTTAGGGCTGCTGAGAGAACCTCTGAGAGAACATCTTCACAGTGACCTCCAAACTGCTCCTGTTAGCCAGAGCTAAAAATAACTAATAAAAATACCCTGTTACAAACCAAAGTAACTAAGTATTACCACGTCATCATTTGTTTCTGATTTCGACAAAGAGCGTCTGTAAAAAGTGAAAACATGAATTTGGATCATTTACTCAAGTCAAAGTATTCACGCTATAAAAGTACTGCATTAGTATTTAGTAGAAGTAAAGTGGTTTATTCTCTGGTTGGTCCTCTGGTTGATCCTCTGGTTGATCCTCTGGTTTATTCTCTGGTTTATTCTCTGGTTGGTCCTCTGGTTGATCCTCTGGTTGATCCTCTGGTTGATCCTCTGGTTGATCCTCTGGTTGATCCTCTGGTTTATTCTCTGGTTTATTCTCTGGTTGATCCTCTGGTTGATCCTCTGGTTTATTCTCTGGTTGATCCTCTGGTTGATCCTCTGGTTTATTCTCTGGTTGATCCTCTGGTTGATCCTCTGGTTTATTCTCTGGTTGATCCTCTGGTTGATCTTCTGGTTTATCCTCTGGTTGATCCTCTGGTTTATTCTCTGGTTGATCATCTGGTTGATCCTCTGGTTTATTCTCTGGTTGATCCTCTGGTTGATCCTCTGGTTTATTCTCTGGTTGATCCTCTGGTTGATCCTCTGGTTTATTCTCTGGTTGATCCTCTGGTTGATCTTCTGGTTTATCCTCTGGTTGATCCTCTGGTTTATTCTCTGGTTGATCCTCTGGTTGATCCTCTGGTTTATTCTCTGGTTTATTCTCTGGTTGGTCCTCTGGTTGATCCTCTGGTTGATCCTCTGGTTTATTCTCTGGTTGATCCTCTGGTTGATCCTCTGGTTTATTCTCTGGTTGATCCTCTGGTTGATCCTCTGGTTGATCCTCTGGTTGATCCTCTGGTTGATCCGGTTATTCTCTGGTTGGTTGATCCTCTGGTTGATCCTCTGTTGATCCTCTGGTTATTCTCTGGTTGATCCTCTGGTTGATCCTCTGGTTTATTCTCTGGTTGATCCTCTGGTTGATCCTCTGGTTTATTCTCTGGTTGATCCTCTGGTTGATCCTCTGGTTTATTCTCTGGTTTATTCTCTGGTTGATCCTCTGGTTGATCCTCTGGTTTATTCTCTGGTTGATCCTCTGGTTGATCCTCTGGTTTATTCTCTGGTTGATCCTCTGGTTGATCCTCTGGTTTATCCTCTGGTTGATCCTCTGGTTGATCCTCTGGTTGATCCTCTGGTTGATCTTCTGGTTTATCCTCTGGCACTACATTCAAAATATTGTTCAAGTAAATGTGAAATGTTTATATTTAATCCATAATGATGTTACTGATGTGACTTCCTGCAGCTGCTGAACGAGAGGCTGATGAGAGCTGAAGGAACAAAGATGGACGACGACTTCCTGAAGATGGAGAGGGTAAAAAAGCTACAAGAACTACAAGAACACGTTTTTACTGATTTGATTTGATATGACTGAACCCCTGCCTGTCTGTCTGTCTGTCTGTCTGCCTGTCTGTCTGTCTGCCTGTCTGTCTGCCTGCCTGTCTGTCTGCCTGTCTGTCTGTCAGAGTGTCATAGTGATTCACTCTGTGCTGGTGGAGCTTCTCTCCAAAACTACAGAGTTCCTCCAACCAAATCCAGGTACTGAGAAAAACTACGTCAAACACGTCACAGCAGCTTAAATTAAAGTCATGGAGCAGGAAATAAAAACATTATAAAAATATAAACTTTAATGTGCTGATGATCCTTCTTTGTGTTTTCACAGCTGGACGAGCCAGACTGAGCATGCTCAACACGATGTCCAGGATTCGTGGTCAGGGGAAGTGGGTGGGTTACCCACAGACAGAGGGCATGCTGGGAGATTGCATGGTGCACTATGGCCAGGAGCTCGGAGCCGCCTCTGAATTTGGTAAACGTCAGGTTCAACACTGTTTCCATGGTGACGGAGAGAAATGGAGGGAAAGATGACATTAACATGAAAACAGTGTGGTTAATAATGTTTTTTTCTCCTTTTTGTGTTCATCTAATTCTTTTCCTGCTTCATGTCTTCATTGATCCTCTGGTTGGTCCTCTGGTTGGTCCACTGGTTGGTTTCCTGGTTGGTCCTCTGGTTGGTCCACTGGTCGGTTTCCTGGTTGGTTTCCTGGTTGGTCCTCTGGTTGGTCCACTGGTTGGTTTCCTGGCCGGTCCTCTGGTTGTTCCCCTGGCTGGTCCTCTGGTTGGTCTTTTGGTTGGTCCTCTGGTTGGTCCACTGGTTGGTTTTGTGGTTGGTTTCCTGGTTGGTCCTCTGGTTGTCCACTGGTTGGTTTCCTGGCTGGTCCTCTGGTTGGTCTTTTGGTTGGTCCTCTGGTTTATCCTCTGGTTGGTCCTCTGGTTGGTCCACTGGTTGGTTTCGTGGTTGGTCCTCTGGTTGGTCTTTTGGTTGGTCCTCTGGCTGGTCCCCTGGTTGGTTCACTGGCTGGTTTCCTGGTTGGTCCTCTGGTTGGTCTTTTGGTTGGTCCTCTGGTTGGTTTCCTGGTTGGTCCTCTGGTTTTTCCACTGGTTGGTTTCCTGGTTGGTCCTCTGGTTTTTCCACTGGTTGGTTTCTTGGTTGGTCCCCTGGTTGGTTTCCTGGTTGGTCTTCTGGTTGGTCCTCTGGTTTTTTCCACTGGTTGGTTTCCTGGTTGGTCCTCTGGTTTTTCCACTGGTTGGTTTCTTGGTTGGTCCCCTGGTTGGTTTCCTGGTTGGTCTTCTGGTTGGTTTCCTGGTTGGTCCTCTGGTTTTTTCCACTCATTGGTTTCCTGGTTGGTCCTCTGGTTGTCCACTGGTTGGTTTCCTGGCTGGTCCTCTGGTTGGTCTTTTGGTTGGTCCTCTGGTTTATCCTCTGGTTGGTCCTCTGGTTGGTCCACTGGTTGGTTTCGTGGTTGGTCCTCTGGTTGGTCTTTTGGTTGGTCCTCTGGCTGGTCCCCTGGTTGGTTCACTGGCTGGTTTCCTGGTTGGTCCTCTGGTTGGTCTTTTGGTTGGTCCTCTGGTTGGTTTCCTGGTTGGTCCTCTGGTTTTTCCACTGGTTGGTTTCCTGGTTGGTCCTCTGGTTTTTCCACTGGTTGGTTTCTTGGTTGGTCCCCTGGTTGGTTTCCTGGTTGGTCTTCTGGTTGGTCCTCTGGTTTTTCCACTGGTTGGTTTCCTGGTTGGTCCTCTGGTTTTTCCACTGGTTGGTTTCTTGGTTGGTCCCCTGGTTGGTTTCCTGGTTGGTCTTCTGGTTGGTTTCCTGGTTGGTCCTCTGGTTTTTCCACTCGTTGGTTTCCTGGTTGGTCCTCTGGTTTTTCCACTGGTTGGTTTCTTGGTTTGTCCTCTGGATGGTTTCCTGGTTGGCCCTCTGGCTGGTTTCCTGGTTGGTCCTCTGGTTGGTTTTCTGGTTGGTCCTCTGGTTGGTCCTCTGGTTGGTCTCCTGGTTGGTTTCCTGGTTGGTCCTCTGGTTTTTCCACTGGTTGGTTCAGGTGGTGCTTTGTCTGGTGTGGGTGAAGCTCTGCAGCAGGTTGCTCAGGCCAGGGACACTCTGGATGTCAACGTCAAACGCACTTTCATTGACCCCCTGCAGGAACTCCATAACACAGAGCTGAAGGAGATCAGGGTGAGAGGACACTCACTGCCCATCAGGTTGCTGATGAGACACAGCAATACAAATACAGATGTTAGACCTTGTGTGTGTTCCTGATCTTTGCTCTGATTGGTTCCCCAGTACCAGCTGAAGAAGCTGAATGGCCGTCGTCTGGACTTTGACTACAAGAGGAGACGAAAAGGGAAAGTCCCGGCAGAGGAGGTCCAACAGGCCTGGGACAAGTTCACTACGTCCAAAGAGCTGGCAGAGAGGAGCATGTTCATCCTGCTGCAGAACGACGTGAGTCTCATAGGACAGAAACATCATTATTACTTATTGTTTATTATTTCCATGAGACCTCCGTCATTATGTTTCCACATGCAGGTCGATCAGCTCAGTCGTCTGGCCACTCTGGTCACCGCACTGCTTGACTTCCACCGCAACGCCCATCGCATCCTGATGGGTCTCCATGGCAACCTACAGGCAAGGTGAGCCCATGTGCAACACCTGGCACATCTGTCCAGAGAGAAGGCCTCAGCATCACCAGCTGACATGCAGCAGGTTGATGTTTGACTACGTTTACCAGCTTAGCATGTTAGCATGTCCTCAGGCTCTTCTGTTTCATAAAGTTTGAGATGTTCTGTGGAAACAGGCTGACGGCTGCCAGCAACAAACCAGGGCGGCGGTTCCGATCCAAAAAGATCCGAATCAGAAGTGAACACAACAGCAGCATCGGGTTTTACCACCAGCCGTCCATCGCAGGTTTCTCCTGTTTGAATATTATTTACATAAAAAATATGATGTCATTATTAATAAATGTTTAACCATGTAACATCTTTGTGTGGCAGGAGAGCCGTTCACCGTGTTACCATCCAGGCCGGGCAGTCCCGTCTCCTGTTACGGTAAAACAACGACACCACAGCAATAACATTATGTTATGATGATGTTTATGATTTATAACTGAACCCTCAGCACACTTTGTTCACATGGAAACTGCTGGTTGATGCTGCTGGTATATATTATTATTTCTGTCTGTCTGTCTTGGCGTCTCTCGCCCAGCTGACAGTAAGCTGGTCCTGGATCAGCCCTGTTGCCGGGCGATGTACTCCTTCCACCCGAACCAAGAGGGCGAGCTGGATTTCAACGAGGGCGACGTCATCATCCTCACCAATCAGGTTGACACCAACTGGTACGAAGGCACGCTTGGCGACCGATCGGGACTGTTCCCTGTCAACTACGTCGACGTGCTGGTGCCTCTGCCGTTACCATGACAATGTTTGTGTGTTTCCTTTGTGATGATATGCAACTTTTCAGCTTCTTCTTTGCACTTTTTCACGAGCGAATCAGCAGGCGAGGCGTCTGTCCAACAGGAAGGGAAGGCCATAGTTTGTACTGCAGAGCACTTTAGTTCCCGATCACATGATCACGTGTCACACTTTAAAATACGAGCCGCTAATGAGAGGCTCCGTGAGAAAGCCTTTAGACTAACGCGTGCGTTTCCCTTTAAGACTTTTAGCTTCATGTCGTGCACAGAGCTGCTGCTGCCTCCACGTTAGTGCACATCAGAGGACAGCACACAATAATGTACAGTTTAAATATGAAATAATATAGTTAGTTTCATTTGACTGTGTGCGGTTTTGTGTTCATGTTGAGCATTCTGCATGAGCTTAAAGTTATCGTAACACGTTGGCACTTCATCTGAAGCTTCATGAGGCTCAGGCCAGGAAACACTGCACACGTGTTAAAAAACAAAAGATGAATACAAAGATTCATCTGTGAAACACGTGACATGTTTCTACTGACCCTCACAGCGCAGCTTAGCTCTGTTAGCTCCATGGTTAGCATTGTTAGCTCCATGGTAAGCTCTGATAAATCTATTAGCTCTATGGTTAGCTCTGTTAGCTCCTTAGTTAGCTCTGTTAGCTCCATGGTTAGCTCTGATAAATCTATTAGCTCTATGGTTAGCTCTGTTAGCTCCATGGTTAGCTCTGTTAGCACAGGGTTAGTGTGTTAGCTCCTTGGTTATATGTTAGCAGTCGGGGCTAACAAAGGAGCCATAATGAAAGTAGAACATCAGAGTCTTGAATAGTGTTTGTGCACGCCCTGGTAGAAACACAAACTGAACTGCTGTAGTTAAAGGAACAGTACGACATTTAAGGAAGCTGATGGATCCAAAGTTCACTTCTGTTCATGTCGTAAAGAAATAAAACTGAACCGAGTTGTTGCAGTGGTGGAAGGAGTACGCAAAAGCAGGTTACAAAAGTGTCAAAATATTCTGTAAAGTATTAATTATGCAAAATAATATAGATGATATTGTTGGACTGTCATTTAAATGATGCAGCTAGCTATAATTGTTAGCTAGCTAGTAAGCTTGTATTAAGTTTAAATGGAAAGAGTCAAGTGCAAAAGTACAAGTACCTTAAAATGTACTTTAGTACAGTACAAAGTACTTTGTAACATCCACCGCTGATTGTTGGAAGGTGTACTTTTTATACTTCAGCAGTTCCCCTCATTTCCAGTCTTTGTGCTAAGCTAGGCTAAACATAACTTCCTGCTGTGCTTATGGAGGGACGCCAACAAACTCAGATCAAACTGAAATCCATCTTTTCACCTGGCTCCTAAAATGTTGGAGTGCCCCTTTAAAATAAACTAGTTAGTACAGGAAGAACCACTCTAGTTAATCTTGACTACCGCGCTGTAAAAATACTGCAACAGCTTTAAATACTGACGAGCGTCTGAATTTACATGATAAATAAATCAACTGACCCTTCTTAAGTCCCGCCCCTTTGCTCTGTGCTCCAACTGTGATTGGACAGCACAGAGCAAAAAGAGGCAGGGCATAGGAAGGGTCATTAAACATGAATGTAGTGACACGCTGTGTGATTATATATGAATTATAATTATATTTAATTTGATGCAGAGGACAATGATGGAGAGACAGTTAGATTCAGGGCGACAGTCTGTCAGCAGGACAGACAGGCGGAGGATGATCCTAAAAACGACTGTTTATTTTTATAATGTTGTGATTCAGAATAAAAATCTTTATTTCTGGTAAGTTCATTTAGCGTTGACCAAAAAGCTCCGAGGTGTTACAGGGTCTGTTACATTTGATATCTGTGTCAGTCTGTTGTTCTCTGAACACACTGAATGTGTTTGTGCAATAAACCTCTGAGGAAGATGTCACGTCTGAATTTCTTTCACCTGTTCCGCTGTGTAACGCTGCTCACACACGCTGCTCACACACGCTGCTCACACACGCTGCTCACGCACGCTGAAGCGCCGTGTTCCTGCAAAGCACACACAGGCTGTAGACGGCTGCTGTCGCTTAGCCTTCATGCTTTGAACAGGACGGTGAGGCGAGCGGTATTCAGTTGGTTACAATCTCCAACTGCAGCACTAAAAGTCACAGAATCCTACGCGCTGCACCTTTAAATGACTGAATGACGTCATATTTTCATTTTCATATTACGAGAGAACAGCTGATGAACAAAGTTTGGAGCAGATCATTTCCTGTGAAGATTTCTGGTGTTTGTAGTTGTAGTATTTGTAGTACTTGTTGTAGTTCCTCCTGTCTACACGGTAATAAGATATACAGTTTAAGACTGTGTATACACAGAGTGTAACTAACAGTAAACTGTACGATACATGGCTGGCTGTCTAAGGTGCAGCATGCATGTGTGGAACATTGCATGTATTGCATAAGCAAAGCTGCTGGACTCGAGGTGGAGCGTGTGATATTCTGAGGGAGGAGCTGTAGAGACGGATGCTCACAGGTAGGACGGGTCTTATTCCAGTCCAGTCCCAGGTGGGCCAGGTAGGTGAACTGAAGAGGGTCTGTGAAGGGTTTCACCGTGGGCCTGAGCTGCCCCAGAACCTCTCCATCGCCTTCATGATTGGGCTCACTGGGCGTGGCGTCTTCAGGTCCGGAATCAAAGCAGTCTCAGACAGTCTCAGGCCCGTGGAGATGGTGTGAAGTCCACAGAGCTCACAGGCTGCAGATGTTAGCAGGTGACCTGCTGCAGTGGAGCTTCTTCAGCTGTCGGACCGGGTCAGGAGTGACGGACACTGAAGCGAGCAGGCGTGGAGTGAACAGCTGTGCAGGCCTGAGGGAGGGTCTGGTTCTGGTTCTATCTCTGGTTCTGGCTCTGGTTCTGGTTCTGTCTCTGGTTCTGGCTCTGACTCTGACTCTGGTTCTGACTCTGACTCTGACTCTGGCTCTGGTTCTGACTCTGGTTCTGACTCTGGTTCTGGCTCTGGCTCTGACTCTGGTTCTGGCTCTGACTCTGGTTCTGACTCTGGTTCTGACTCTGGCTCTGGCTCTGGTTCTGGCTCTGGTTCTGGTTCTGGCTCTGGTTCTGGCTCTGACTCTGGTTCTGACTCTGGCTCTGGCTCTGACTCTGGTTCTGACTCTGACTCTGGCTCTGGCTCTGGTTCTGACTCTGGTTCTGACTCTGGTTCTGGCTCTGGCTCTGACTCTGGTTCTGGCTCTGACTCTGGTTCTGACTCTGGTTCTGACTCTGGCTCTGGCTCTGGTTCTGGCTCTGGTTCTGGCTCTGGTTCTGACTCTGGTTCTGACTCTGGTTCTGGCTCTGGTTCTGACTCTGGTTCTGGTTCTGACTCTGGTTCTGACTCTGGTTCTGGTTCTGGCTCTGGCTCTGGTTCTGGTTCTGGTTCTGACTCTGGCTCTGGTTCTGGTTCTGGTTCTGACTCTGACTCTGGTTCTGGCTCTGGTTCTGACTCTGGTTCTGGTTCTGGCTCTTTTTCTGACTCTGGTTCTGGTTCTGGCTCTGACTCTGACTCTGGTTCTGGTTCTGACTCTGACTCTGGTTCTGGTTCTGGCTCTGTCCTGTGGCGTGTCTGCCTTGTTGTAGTTCCTCCTCCGGCCGGCAGAGTGCGCAGCCGCAGCAGTCTGTTTCTGTGCTGACTTCCGTCAGTGGATTTAAACTTCCACCGGAAGTCTGCTCGTCCTCTTCTACCAGGCCGATCCAACATGGTGGGTGGTTCTTCTGTTGTCTTCTCTAATCTGCATCAATCTTCCTGTTTTAGCGGGTTACTGTGGCGCGCGGACTTCACCTGCAGACACCGGGCAGTTTAACGTTCGCCATCACGGCGGTATTGAAGTCAGATGACACGAGCCGAACCTTTAATTTGTAGTTGTTTGTCGGTGAGCCGCGGCTAACGGAGCTGCGGGCTCGTGCTTTAACGGCGATGACGTGATTTAACGCCGGTGATCTGTGTGTGTGTGTGTGTGTGTGTGTGTGTGTGTGTGTGTGTGTGTGTGTGTGTGAACGGCGGGAGAAACGGTTAAATCATGAACCGTCTGTTAGCTTCAGAGGCTAAACCGGGAGCTAACACCTCCGCCGTGATCGCAGCTTAGCAACGCTGCTAACCGAAGGCTAACCCGTCAGCAGAGCGCTTTAAAACGTGTTTACCTGTTCGACAGGTGTGTGCGCTGCCTGCAGGGCGCGAGCGGTCAGCTGCTCGCGCGCTAACGTTAAACTGTGTTTAGGACTAACTAATAAAAGCTGTTCTATGTGTGAGGGCAGCGGTTTCCATGGTAACATGTGACTGTGTGTGTCCTTCCTGCAGGGACGAGTCAGGACCAAGACGGTGAAAAAGGCCGCCCGGGTCATCATCGAGAAATACTACACTCGCCTGGGCAGCGACTTCCACACCAACAAGCGTGTGTGTGAGGAGATCGCCATCATCCCCAGCAAGAAGCTCCGCAACAAGATCGCCGGGTGAGTTCACACCCGCCGCCGCCATCCTGTATCGAAAGTGATCATGGCGTCCTCGTCGTCAGGTCATTGATAGTACAGGAAGATGATGCTGAGAGCCTTTCCCGTGTTTGAAGGACTTCCTGTTCCTGTCAGACCCTGGCGCTCTCACACACGCTAAACATGCTAAACACACAGGCAGGCGTGTTCGTCTGACCTGAAGCAAACAGAAGCCGTGTGTGTGTCCACGTGTGTGTCCTCCATGTTGGCGTGTTTGTTGGCGTGTGTGTGTCCTCCGTGTTGGTGTGTGTCCTCCGTGTTGGCGTGTTTGTTGGCGTGTGTGTCCTCCATGTTGGCGTGTGTGTCCTCTGTGTTGGCGTGTGTGTCCTCCATGTTGGCGTGTTTGTTGGCGTGTGTGTCCTCCGTGTCGGCGTGTGTGTCCTCCGTGTTGACGCGTGTGTGTCGTCCGTGTTGACGCGTGTGTGTCGTCCGTGTTGACGCGTGTGTGTCGTCCGTGTTGACGCGTGTGTGTCGTCCGTGTTGACGCGTGTGTGTCCTGCGTGTTGGCTGGTGTGTGTCCTGCGTGTTGGCGTGTTTGCTGACGTGTCCTCTGGCGTGTGCTGCAGGTATGTGACACATCTGATGAAGAGGATCCAGAGGGGTCCAGTCAGAGGAATCTCCATCAAACTGCAGGAGGAGGAGAGAGAGAGGAGGGACAACTACGTACCAGAGGTCAGTGAACGCACCACCACACTGTCACGAGCACCTGAATGCATCCTGGTTCTGATTGGTTGAATGGCTGCTGTAAGCTGACGTGTTGTTGGTGTGTTTGGTTCCATCATGGCGGCAAATTTAGCGCGTGTGTGAGCGCGTGTGTGAGCGCGTGTGTGAGCGCGTGTGTGAGCGCGTGTGTGAGCGCGTGTGTGTGACACGTTCTCCTGAAGTTTAAACTGAACCTCCATGTGACCTTTGACCTCTGCAGCATCAGAGCTGTACACAGTCATTCACATGAGCTGAAGTATTAACAGGAAGTGATGTCATCCTCATCAGTCCAGTCTCAGACTGGTGAGACACTCAGGTGACCAGCAGTTAACGAGCTCGTTAACGAGTCGTCCTCCACCGTGGGGTCGTGTCCGTCTGCACCCTGTATCGAAAGTGATCATGGCGTCCTCGTCGTCAGGTCATTGATAGTACAGGAAGATGATGCTGAGAGCCTTTCCCGTGTTTGAAGGACTTCCTGTTCCTGTCAGACCCTGGCGCTCTCACACAAACAATGACTTATCACGTATTGACAGTTTTAATGTTTCTGAATATTTACATTAAATCTAACGAGGATGTCACATTGAGGGTGTTTGGTGTCACGCGGAGGTCAAAGGTCGTCATCATTGAGCTGATGCATTAAACATGATGTAACCACTTCCTGTGTTCACCTGTCAGGTGTCCGCTCTGGACCAGGAGCTGATTGAAGTTGATCCCGACACCAAGGAGATGCTGAAGCTGCTGGTGAGTTTACAGAGTACAGTACTCGAGTATTTTAATGTTGCACTATGTCACACTTCAACCGAATCTGACAGAGCTGGTTAAGTCTGGACTGAAAGTCCGTTAGAGGTTAAGTCGGGACTGAAAGTCCGTTAGAGGTTAAGTCTGGACTGAAAGTCCGTTAGAGGTTAAGTCTGGACTGAAAGTCCGTTAGAGGTTAAGTCTGGACTGAAAGTCCGTTAGAGGTTAAGTCGGGACTGAAAGTCCGTTAGAGGTTAAGTCGGGACTGAAAGTCCGTTAGAGGTTAAGTCTGGACTGAAAGTCCGTTAGAGGTTAAGTCTGGGACTGAAAGTCCGTTAGAGGTTAAGTCGGGACTGAAAGTCCGTTAGAGGTTAAGTCTGGGACTGAAAGTCCGTTAGAGGTTAAGTCTGGGACTGAAAGTCCGTTAGAGGTTAAGTCTGGACTGAAAGTCCGTTAGAGGTTAAGTCTGGACTGAAAGTCCGTTAGAGGTTAAGTCTGGACTGAAAGTCCGTTAGAGGTTAAGTCGGGACTGAAAGTCCGTTAGAGGTTAAGTCTGGACTGAAAGTCCGTTAGAGGTTAAGTCGGGACTGAAAGTCCGTTAGAGGTTAAGTCTGGGACTGAAAGTCCGTTAGAGGTTAAGTCTGGACTGAAAGTCCGTTAGAGGTTAAGTCGGGACTGAAAGTCCGTTAGAGGTTAAGTCTGGGACTGAAAGTCCGTTAGAGGTTAAGTCTGGACTGAAAGTCCGTTAGAGGTTAAGTCGGGACTGAAAGTCCGTTAGAGGTTAAGTCGGGACTGAAAGTCCGTTAGAGGTTAAGTCGGGACTGAAAGTCCGTTAGAGGTTAAGTCGGGACTGAAACCTTCAGACTGGCGTGTCTTTGAAGTCGTGTTGGACACTTGAGATTCGTTAACGATGTGACGCTCCAGATCAAACGCTGATAACGAGCTGCTTCGTGGTGCGTTCACTGACTCTATGATCAAAGACGTTTTGATTCTTGGCTGAATTTTGTTCACTTAATTATGTTTGATTAAAGTCTAACGTGTCATTTACAGTTAAATTATAACTAATTATTCATGATCAGTGACGATGGTTGCAGCTCTGCTCGGCGTTGACGTGTTTCCTGTATCGAAAGTGATCATGGCGTCCTCGTCGTCAGGTCATTGATAGTACAGGAAGATGATGCTGAGAGCCTTTCCCGTGTTTGAAGGACTTCCTGTTCCTGTCAGACCCTGGCGCTCTCACACAGTCTTCTTCTCTTTAAATGTGTCCTTGTGGATGTCTCACCTGTCCTTCTCTGTCTTCAGGACTTTGGCAGTCTGTCCAACCTGCAGGTCACCCAGCCCACCGTCGCATGAACTTCAAGCAGCCCCGAGGAGTCTAAACGTCTGTAAAGTATCTTTAATAAAACCCTTTGGGACAAAAACAAACGTGCTGTGATGACTCGTGATTTCAGCGTGTGTGGTCGTAGTAATGAAGAAATGAATCATTGATCAGGACTCAGATGTTTCACGACCATCGTCTGCTGAAGGTGTGAATGATCAGAGCTCGCTTTGTTTTTGTTCGTCCAGCCCTGAAAAGAAAAACCTTGTAGTCACACGCAGAAACCAGCACGGACGGTTTGCAGCGCTCGGATGAGCTGTGACGGTCTGATTTTGAGCCTGTACCTGCTGTCCAATCAACGGCCTCCACTCTTCCTCCACACTGTTAGATCTTCAGTCTGCACTAAAAGTAATTTGATTACAATGAAGACAGAGAGGAGGTCCTTCAGTTTTACAGAAGTTTTAGAGACTCATTAATAAAATAATTAAATATTGATCTCAGTGAAGGGGTCCGGTTTGTTCTACGCCTGGCTACAAATGTGGTTTTCCGACTCAGTCTGCAGGGTCAGGTTTTGTCCTGCAGGTGGAGCTACAACATTATTATCCACCTGATGGAGGCGCTGCAGCAGCTGACAGTCAGTTTGTGTTCATTATATCTGCAGACGACTTCCTGTTTAGAAAAGGTTTGACACACCCTGTGTCGGCCAATCAACACATTCCTGATCTGAAGCTCCAATCTGATTGGACAAGAGTTGACCATTAGCACTGATATAGAGAGTAACTACACCTGTGACGACATGCTTTAATAACGTTACAGTAACATCACATTAACGTTACGATCACCGTAGTAACGCCCGTGTCCTGCATCGCAGCGTGCTGATGTTGACCTGTCTGTCTGATTTGGTGACGACGATTTAAGAACAGAGGAGTCGTTTGGAAAAAGCAACAAGAATTTTAATACGACACAAACAGGAAGTGGTCATGAAGGTTTATTCCTCTATAAGCTACGTCACATGTTGAATATTAACCTCTGCCGTGTCGTCATCGGGCTCATAAGCACTTCAGCAGGAAAAAAGTTACAGAAAGCTCCTCGAGGACAGTCGCACATCTTCCCGATCCGAGATCCTTTCCGGACGGCGCAGTGCTCGCCGAGGTCACACTGCCAACAGGAAGTACAACAGGAAGTCACACACAGAACATTTAAACAACAAACACTGACTGTCTGAACATGAGGCAGGCACTCACAGAGGGGACCTGTCCATACTTCTTCTCCCATGGATTAATCCTCTTTGTCTGAAGCTTCTCCAGAACTTCATGCAGAGCGCCGAGCTGAACACACACACACACACACACGATCAGCTGTTTGTTCATGCAGACAGTAGCAGAGCTGGAAAGTAACTGAGTACATTTACAGTAATGTAACTGAACACATATCTGACGTTCACTGTTTCCTTCCTGACACACGGCATGACAAATATTAATATACAGAAAAAGTATGAAATCAAACTGTTTGCACGTTCAGACATCAACATATTAAATATTTACATTTCAGTCATCAAAGAAAATAAAATCTGTTCTTTAATTAATCTCATAATTTAATAACTTGTGCATCCAAACAAACACTGATGAATATTAAATCTTATTGATAATTTGTCACTAAAGACTTCATTAAATCTGATTTCTGTTAGTTTATCTTTATATTAATAACTGACAGGAAACTTCAGTTAATGAAACAAAAATACATTCATTAATAATTTCAACATTTCTCATCAGCGATCCTCTAATTATTGATTTCAATGACATGTTCACGAACAGCTGACAAATATTTTTATTTTATATCTTCAGATCAACAAACCAAAACACACAAACCTGATCACCATGTTAATATGAAGAATAATTAATGATGACATAAGTCATCAATCTGCATAATAATATTTACATCAAATGACTTCATTTAGATTACTGACTGGAAAAATCATGAATAATTGTACCGTTTTTTGTATCTTACACAACATGAAAATATAATAAATGTAGTTTATCAACAAATATAATATTTAAATGAGAAAAGGTGATTTAATTATGGAAAGAGTTGCAAACTGGCTGATGGCTCTAATTAGTTATCAATGTCACACTGCCATTATCTTCCTTCATGGACATAAACACAGCTCATGAAGTGTCCGTGAACGCACCAGCCTGTTGGAGTTGGAGTAGCGGTAGTCTTGAACGTCTCTCTCGTCCCTCTCGGCTTCCGTCCTTCCCGCCGGGCAGAGCGCAGACAGCAGCGCCGCGCACAGCACAGCTCGCGCCCACATGATGCGTGAAACCGGAGAACAAAAGAGTCCGCGTGCAGCTTCCTGTCCGCTCCAGGTGTGTGCCACGCGCTGCCCGCTGCGCGCGGGATGTTTGGATGAGACGCCCCGCCCCTTCCAGCCTCCGCACGACGTCACGGCTATGACGTAGGCGGGCTCCTAATTATCTCAAATTACTGGAAGATTCATTAAGTTATCAATTATTTATTCATTCACAGTCCCTTCAAAATAAAGTTACAAAATGTTTTAATTTCAAAATAAATCAAATATAAAGGAGCATCGTTAAAGTCTGAGTGACTGAAGCAGCTGATGTCTGAGGAAGGATGAGCAGTCGTGGACGTCATCAGTCCAAGCTCCCACGCCAGCAGAGATTCATCACAGCTGGCTGCAGATGAGCTTCATCATCTTCACACACAAACAAAACTGCGTTTAAAAAAGTCTTTTGAATAATTACTGTAGCAATCAGAAGTTAAACCATGGTGCTCAAATGCATGAAGTGATTTACTACACAGACTTACACTGTGTTCCCAGTGTTTCCAGTGTTCCCAGTGTTTCCAGTGTTCCCAGTGTTCCCAGCATACCCAGTGTTCCCAGTGTACTCAGTGTTCCCAGTGTTCCCAGTGTTTCCAGTGTTCCCAGTGTTTCCAGTGTTTCCAGTGTTCCCAGCATACCCAGTGTTCCCAGTGTACTCAGTGTTCCCAGTGTTTCCAGTGTTTCCAGTGTTCCCAGCATACCCAGTGTTTCCAGTGTTCTGTGTTTCCAGTGTTCCCAGTGTACTCAGTGTTCCCAGTGTTCCCAGTGTTTCCAGTGTTCCCAGTGTTCTCAGTGTTCTCAGTGTTCCCAATGTCCCCAGTGTTTCCAGTGTTCTCAGTGTTCTCAGTGTCCCCAGTGTTTCCAGTGTTCCCAGTGTTTCCAGTGTTCCCAGTGTTTCCAGTGTTTCCAGTGTTCCCAGCATACCCAGTGTTTCCAGTGTTCTGTGTTTCCAGTGTTCCCAGTGTACTCAGTGTTCCCAGTGTTCCCAGTGTTTCCAGTGTTCCCAGTATTCTCAGTGTTCTCAGTGTTCCCAATGTCCCCAGTGTTCTCAGTGTTCTCAGTGTCCCCAGTGTTCTCAGTGTTCTCAGTGTCCCCAGTGTTTCCAGTGTTCCCAGTGTACTTGGTGTTCCCAGTGTTCCCAGCATACCCAGTGTTTCCAGTGTTCTCAGTGTCCCCAGTGTTTCCAGTGTTCTCAGTGTCCCCAGTGTTTCCAGTTTCCCCAGTGTTTCCAGTGTCCCCAGTGTTTCCAGTGTTCTGAGTGTCCCCAATGTTTCCAGTGTTCTCAGTGTTCCCAGTGTCCCCAGTGTTTCCAGTGTTCCCAGTGTTCTGAGTGTTCTCAGTGTTCCCAGTGTTTCCAGTGTTCCCAGCATACCCAGTGTTTCCAGTGTTCTGTGTTTCCAGTGTTCCCAGTGTTCTCAGTGTTCTCAGTGTCCCCAGTGTTTCCAGTTTCCCCAGTGTTTCCAGTGTCCCCAGTGTTTCCAGTGTTCTGAGTGTCCCCAATGTTTCCAGTGTTCTCAGTGTTCCCAGTGTCCCCAGTGTTTCCAGTGTTCCCAGTGTTCTGAGTGTTCTCAGTGTCCCCAGTGTTTCCAGTGTTCCCAGTGTCCCCAGTGTACTTGGTGTTCCCAGTGTTCCCAGCATACCCAGTGTTTCCAGTGTTCTCAGTGTCCCCAGTGTTTCCAGTGTTCTCAGTGTCCCCAGTGTTTCCAGTGTTCTCAGTGTCCCCAGTGTTTCCAGTGTTCCCAGTGTTCTCAGTGTTCTCAGTGTCCCCAGTGTTTCCAGTGTTCCCAGTGTCCCCAGTGTACTTGGTGTCCCCAGTGTTTCCAGTGTTCTCAGTGTTTCCAGTGTTCTGAGTGACACTGTTCTGTCACTGTTCTTGAACGCCTGTACATCCATGCAGCAGTTCAGGTATTCTGTGGTGCAGTCGGTGACCCCCTCGATGTCCTCGCCTTGTGATTCCTGCAGGACGCTCTAGTCAGTTCAAAGCAGTCCCTCAGTCCCTCCCCACTTCCACCGCCTCAGGAGACCACATCCTGAAGGAGTATGTGGTTGTGGACAGTGCCCCTGGTTGCACCATCTGGTGTTGATATACAGTGTGTCCTCCACCTTTGTGTTTGCCTCTGTGTTGTGAGTCCAGGTAAATCCACGTTAGTGTCCGCAGTGTTCTGAATGAGCCAAGTTTCAGAGAGACAGTAAAGTGCTCTTGCTGAATGTCCTGTCTGTCCTCACGAGGGCAGCCAGCCCGTCCATCTTGTTGTTGACTGTTCACATTCCTCATGATTATAGATCAGAGGGCTTATACTTAAAGCTGCTAACATTAGCTACTGTTACTCAATGGAGATTGCTAAGTAGTGAACCGCTAACTGCAGTTAGCTCAGTGTCCACGTAAACTTGTAAAATGGGGAAGCAAAGAGAAGCCTGTCTGTTCTGGTGTGTTCAGCCGTGGTTGAAATGTAGCTTCCTGTTTGTGTTGACATTGATCTGCAGAGAAACAGATTGCTTATGGACGAAGTGATCAGCGTTAATAAACGCCTGAAAACGAGCTGATTATTTCAGTGTGAGACGAAGCGTTTTCCAATTTCCTTTTAATATTTAACTTTAAAGAACCAGATGAGACACTCCTGAATATACACTGCCTGCAGTGCTTCTATTTATATTTCATATCAGTGTGGAGGGATGAAGGTATTAATGTCTTCAACCATCATATAAAATCAACTTAAACCCTCCTGACGCACAGAGCAGCAGCTGCATCCGCAAATCCTCCGTCTGTCTGTCTGGTGGTAAGCAAACAGGACGGACAGACGGAGGTCAAACCTGTGATGGTTTCAGGACGCTCCACAGCAGAGGACCATTATTCAGCCGTCAAACTAAAGAAATCTTTAAACTATCATCTCTATAAATCAGTTTGTTGTGTGTTCAGCTGTACTCGAGTATTTGTTCTGATTGTTCGCTCACTCTCTCCTTTTCTCTTCTTAGCTTCCTCCGTCAGCGTCCTCTTCTTCTCTGCCATCATGTCCATAGAAGCTGCTAAGCTCAGTTACATTGCTAACGCTTGCCCAGCTCCTGTTCTTGCATGACACCGGCTCCGTTCCCTGTTGGTATTTCCTGTAAACCTCCTCTACTTCTTTGTGATGGTCCAAAACGGCTGTGGTACAGCTAACAAACTGAGCTAACAGCAGCTAACGTAATGTACAACGTGTATAACATTAAAACGGAAAAATGAAGATGTAAACAGAATTCTACTTCCTGTTTTATTGGGGCTTTAGTTGTTTCATGTTTCAGACGCATATGTAACTGATTTATGATGATGATGATATTCTGTCTCTGAGCTCTCTGAACACACAGAGACTTTCAATAAATCCGGATGCTGTGCTGATCATTTTTACTCCTTGATATCGAGCTTTTTAAAAAACTTTGTGAAGATTCCAGACTTTTTATTTACGACCACAACTGAGTGGATTGTTTGGCGGTAAACATCCGACCTGCAGAGTCAGAGCTGCTGTGCTTAAATCCTCGTGTTGACAGTGTGGCATTAGTGCAAGAATAAGATGCATGATGGGAAGTCAGCGCCGGGTGGTGCGTGCAGAGAACAGATAGTAAACAAGAAACATGGTGGCAGCATTAAAGCAGCGTGTTATGTCAGCTCTCAGAGTCAGACTTTTAAAGGCCGGCGCCTTGTGTCTGGCTCCAGGCATGATGTGGTCTGATTCTCTCTTTATGGGATCAAACCACTGGACACATACCGCTGAGTGTGTGTCATGAAAGTGAGGATGAAGCTTCATTCACAGCAGAGACACGAGAATCTGCAGCTCTGCATCTTTTCTTCACTTCTTCTTCCTCTGCGCCTGTTTGAGCCACTGACAGGCTCGTCTTCTTTTATGAACATCAGCAACCAACTGTTTCCTTCAACAGAGAGTCAAGCAGGGGACGTAGTCTCTGTGATGTCCCCGCAGACTGTCTAAAACCTGGACGTAGTCTCTGTGACATCCCCGCAGACTGTCTAAAACCTGGACGTAGTCTCTGTGACGTCCCCGCAGACTGTCTAAAACCTGGATGTAGTCTCCGTGACGTCCCCGCAGACTGTCTAAAACCTGGACGCAGTCTCCGTGACGTCCCCGCAGACTGTCTAAAACCTGGACGTAGTTTCTGTGACGTCCCCGCAGACTGTCTAAAATCTGGACGTAGTCTCTGTGACGTCCCCGCAGACTGTCTAAAACCTGGACGTAGTCTCCGTGACGTCTCCGCAGACTGTCTAAAACCTGGACGTAGTCTCCGTGACGTCCCCGCAGACTGTCTAAAACCTGGACGTAGTCTCTGTGACGTCCCCGCAGACTGTCTAAAACTTGGACGTAGTCTCTGTGACGTCCCTGCAGACTGTCTAAAACCTGGACGTAGTTTCTGTGACGTCCCCGCAGACTGTCTAAAACCTGGACGTAGTCTCTGTGACGTCCCCGCAGACTGTCTAAAACCTGGACGTAGTCTCTGTGACGTCCCCGCAGACTGTCTAAAACCTGGACGTAGTCTCTGTGACGTCCCCGCAGACTGTCTAAAACCTGGATGTAGTCTCCGTGACGTCCCCGCAGACTGTCTAAAACCTGGACGTAGTCTCCGTGGCGTCCCCGCAGACTGTCTAAAACCTGAACGTAGTCTCCGTGACGTCCCCGCAGACTGTCTAAAACCTGGACGTAGTCTCTGTGACGTCCCTGCAGACTGTCTAAAACCTGGACGTAGTCTCCGTGACGTCCCCGCAGACTGTCTAAAACCTGGACGTAGTCTCCGTGACGTCCCTGCAGACTGTCTAAAACCTGGACGTAGTCTCTGTGACGTCCCTGCAGACTGTCTAAAACCTGGACGTAGTCTCTGTGACGTCCCTGCAGACTGTCTAAAACCTGGACGTAGTCTCTGTGACGTCCCTGCAGACTGTCTAAAACCTGGACGTAGTCTCTGTGACGTCCCTGCAGACTGTCTAAAACCTGGACGTAGTCTCTGTGACGTCCCTGCAGACTGTCTAAAACCTGGACGTAGTCTCTGTGACGTCCCTGCAGACTGTCTAAAACTTGGACGTAGTCTCTGTGACGTCCCTGCAGACTGTCTGAACAGAAACATTATCACATAATTCTGAAAGTTTTGCTCCATCATCCAACTTCTCAGTTTTTCTGTAATCCTCTCAAATAAATGACCTCAGTGTGCAACAAAACGTCCACTCATCAGCTAATTACCTCGTTGTATCTTTTAATTGGACCTCCTGACGTGAAGTCAGCTGAAAATGTCCCAAAAGAGACAAAACAGTTTTGAGTTGTAGGATTGGTGGTTGGTGTTTTACATGCTTGCCTACAGGACAGGATAACATGTCTGCTCATTTGAAGAACTTTGGTGATGTTCTTTCACAGACAGCAGCAGTAACTTCTGGCAGTGTGAAATCCTCAGACTGACCAGAGAGAGACAGTCCAGCAGCCAGCGTGGAGGAGAAGAGGATTTATGTTTCCAATCCTTAAATTTAGGAGGGAAGACGTCCGTCCTGCCGGCAGAGGCTTAGCTTGCCGTCTGAACATCCTTCAGCCTGACAGCAGCTTCACTGGGACTCAGATGTAAAGCTGCTGAGCCGGGCTCAGGCTCAGGAGACACACCATGAAACATCAGTTAACAGCAGAACCCACGAAGAAGAGTCGGCTGGAAGGTAATTCTTATATAATGTTGTAAAAATAAACCTAAGCGTCCCTGACAAGCACAAAGTTTGTTGGAGCTGGAATATGAAATAAAAGTCTGATGTTTGATACGGACTCATTATCTGTCCGGCTTTGATCCAGCAGAGTCCTCCATCTCTTTGAAAGCGGCCTCATTAACGCTGGTCCTCTGATGACTGATGCTAACGAGCTGCTCGTCCTGCACCGATAAATGCTGCTGGATCACGTTTATGTAACTGGACCAAAAGAACCAGAACCAGAGTCCAGATCAGACCAGGACAGTTCATGTGAGTTCAACATGTTTGATCTTTGAATCAATAAAACGTCAATATTCAGGATTTTGTTGTTAATCGATCAGAGACGAGGAATCAAACACACGAGCAGAACCAGGACCGACAAAGGGTCCAGATGATGATGTCATCACCACTGTCTGTTTTATGAATCATGAAGTACTTCTTTTTATTGGAGCTGAGTCTGATGGAATGATCTGAACTTTCGTTTCATGTTTTCATCGTCAGCTCGACCTCAGAGACGTCGACAGTGACACGGCGCCACCTGCTGCTCACCTGCAGAACCTGCACTGACCGAGCTTCATCAGGTGATCTGGTGGCGGCTGGTAATGAACAGCAATGTTTGAATGTTCACACAAAATATTCAAAACATCTCCAGATCATTAATTCTTTGATTTTTCTTCTCGTAGGAATTCCTCAGAAACACACAGAGAACATGTGAATGTCTCACCAGGTGAGTTCACCTGCACTGTGACTCACGGATGTTCATTAAATGAATGACTCAGATTCAGTCTTTATTAATAATCACTCCACATGTCAGTCTGTTTCCATGGTGATGTTCTGGTGTGTCAGGGTTACATGACTTCATGTTCTCATTTGCACGGACACAAACACTCCTCACACGTAGAGGACGGGAACCTCCTCCGTCCTCCTGCGGCCTGTTTCAGCTCCATCACCTCCTCCGTCAGCCCGCCGCCTCCCTGAGCCTCCTCAGCACCTCCTCTGGACTGAGAGACGAGTCCAGCCTGATGAGTTTGTCTCTGGACCTGGAGCCCTGCAGGAGACACAGGACACGTGGAGGGAGGTGAAACACTGCTGAAGGTGTGTGTGTGTGTGTGTGTGTGTGTGTGTGTGTGTGTGTAACCTTGTCGAGAGACACATGACTCTTCTTCAGCTCCAGGACCTCGGCCAGGTAACGAACGAGCTCTACGTTTGCTTCTCCGTCTGTCGGAGGCGCTGCGATGGAAACTCCCACCGCCTCTGAGCCGACGTCTGTGAGGGCAGAAGAGGTCAAAGGTCAGGAGGTCATCATGACAGCAGCCACGTGGTCACGGACTCGTGCGAGGGGAGGAAACCTGTGATGGCGCTGTGTTTGGAGCCCGGCTTGGCGTGCACCGCGATGATAACAGCACCGCTTTTATCTGCAGACACCGGGCACGAGCCGCCAGCCTCTGCTGCCGCACCGGCCGGGCGTCCCTTCACCTGAGGCACATTCACAGTCAGTCACACACCTAAACATCGAATTCAAGGACTTTTCAAGGACTTTCCAGGCTGATCCCTTAAATCAAAGCACCCAACATGGCATCATGACATCAATATTATGACGTCACAATGCGATTTTATATATATATAATATAATATATATATATACACACATTATATACAGACAAACTCGAGTAAAAGTACTTCGTTACTTTCACATGTAACTGAATGACACAAACTCACCGTTTTCTCTTTTTTCGGCATTTTGCGGTTTGTGGAGAAACTTCTCGTTAACGGGGGAGCACCGGGCAGAGGAGGCGGGCCGCACCGGGACAGGTGGACGGTTAACGGGGGAGCACCGGGCAGAGGAGGCGGGCCGCACCGGGACAGGTGGACGGTTAACGGGGGAGCACCGGGAAGAGGAGGCGGGCCGCACCGGGACAGGTGGACGGTTAACGGGGGAGCACCGGGCAGAGGAGGCGGGCCGCACCGGGACAGGTGGACGGTTAACGGGTGGTGCAACGCCGGGACGACGTCAGAGAAACGGTTTAACGTCACAACGTCGACTGACCGGAAATATTTAAACGTGAAGAACGGAGTTAGAGAGAAAAAAGCCCGCGAAAACATTCACCCGCTAACTGTTAGCCTGTTAGCATCTCTTTGCTGTTTAACAACGTAAACATCGTGATTTCCGCTTTTCAAAATAAAGACTTCCGATCTTCTTCAAAGTAAAAGCCTTCGTGACACGCCTCACGCGTTTTTTTTTCTCAGTTTTCAGTTAAAACTTTTTTACTTTTCATAAAAAAATCAAAGAAATAATAAGAACTAAAATAAAACTTGCAGGAAATGAATGAAACTAAATCAAACAGTTCAAAGTTTTGCTTTTATTGTTTTCTTTCTGTGTCACGTTGATTTTCTTCCCTCTGAGAACATTCCACAACACTTCAAATGTTTGAATGTTTCCAGCCTCTGTTGTTCTTAGTATTAAAGTATTTTAGGAGTATGAAGAACTGATACCACACATCGTCCTTCTCGTCCTCTTGCTGTCCTCTTGCTGTCCTCTTGTCCTCTTGCTGTCCTCTTGTTGTCCTCTTGTTGTCCTCTTGTTGTCCTCTTGTCCTCTTGCTGTCCTCTTGCTGTCCTCTTGTCCTCTTGCTGTCCTCTTGTCCTCTTGCTGTCCTCTTGTTGTCCTCTTGTTGTTGAGTGTGTGTAGACCGCAGCAGCAGAGCTGGGAGTGTCTTCAGGTTGTGTTGGGCTTCCCCTCCTCTCCCAAACATCCCATTCATTAAAGAAAGTTTACAGCCTGCAGACACACACACACACACACCGACCTGCTCGACTCACAGAAGAAGTGGACTGACAGACCTGAGAGCTTCTATGGAACAGAACCAGAACCAGGAGGCGGAGGAGAGCCCGTACCTGTGGTGAGAAAGACTTTGTGTTTGCTGGTTGCGTTGCAGCTTGAAGCTGGAAACTGTCCAGGTTCACATTCCTGCAGTGAGAGACAGACAGGCTGAGACGTGGCACAGCTGCTGTGACTGAGTCTGGACCAGAGCACACCTCAGAACCTGAACCGGTACCAGTTCAGGTCAGCAGCACCAGTCAACAGTGTGCAGGAGGAATACAGCAACTGAACCAGGAGCAGAGACAAAGATGTGATTTTATATACAGTACGAGTACAAGTATCAGTACAACCTGTAATACAGTAAAAGTACTACATGAAGTTAAAGTATTTAAGTATGATCAGTACTCTCTAGTTACAGTATGATCTGTACTCTGTAGTTACAGTATGATCTGTACTCTAGTTACAGTATGATCAGTACTCTAGTTACAGTATGATCTGTACTCTAGTTACAGTATGATCAGTACTCTGTAGTTACAGTATGATCAGTACTCTAGTTACAGTATGATCTGTACTCTGTAGTTACAGTATGATCTGTACTCTGTAGTTACAGTATGATCAGTACTCTAGTTACAGTATGATCTGTACTCTGTAGTTACAGTATGATCTGTACTCTAGTTACAGTATGATCTGTAGTTACAGTATGATCAGTACTCTGTAGTTACAGTATGATCTGTACTCTGTAGTTACAGTATAATCAGTACTCTGTAGTTACAGTATGATCAGTACTCTAGTTACAGTATGATCAGTACTCTAGTTACAGTATGATCAGTACTCTAGTTACAGTATGATCAGTACTCTGTAGTTACAGTATGATCAGTACTCTAGTTACAGTATGATCAGTACTCTAGTTACAGTATGATCTGTACTCTGTAGTTACAGTATGATCAGTACTCTAGTTACAGTATGATCAGTACTCTAGTTACAGTATGATCTGTACTCTGTAGTTACAGTATGATCTGTACTCTGTAGTTACAGTATGATCAGTACTCTAGTTACAGTATGATCTGTACTCTAGTTACAGTATGATCAGTACTCTGTAGTTACAGTATGATCAGTACTCTAGTTACAGTATGATCAGTACTCTAGTTACAGTATGATCTGTACTCTAGTTACAGTATGATCTGTACTCTGTAGTTACAGTATGATCAGTACTCTGTAGTTACAGTATGATCTGTACTCTGTAGTTACAGTATGATCAGTACTCTGTAGTTACAGTATGATCAGGATCATTCTTCATAACTTCATTGATCCTCTGACTCTTCGTGTAGCGCCACCATCAGGTCAGTGTTTGAACTGCAGAGACGCTCCTGTCAGCCTGAGCTGGACTTTCAAATCCACGTCTGTGTTTATTTGACTTCACTGTGTGTGTGTGTGTGTGTGTGTGGTGTGTGTGTAGAATCACAGCATGCCTCATTTACATAAGCAGGTGAAGCTTCATGTTGAGCTGTCCTCGTCATGTCCTTCAGTTTCCAGAGGACGCCGTCTCTCAGACGGAAATGGAGGAAACGTTATGGCGGTCTGGACGGGAACAAACTGCTGGAGCCCAACAAAGATCCAGACATAAAAGGTCTGTGTGTGTGTGTGTGTGTGGGTGTGTGTGTGTGTGTGTGTGTGTGTGTGTGTGTGTGTGAAAACACCCTGTGATTAGTGGTCTGAGTGGGCGGAGTCTGCTCATATCTAAATTCAGTTGGTCGCCGCAGAGCTGTGACTCCACCTCTGAACTCTTTGAGCTGAGCTGAGACGTTTATTTTTATTTCTATATATTTAACCAGAGGTGGCGACACAGCGGCCTGCTGCAGCTGCCTTCACCTTAATTACAGCCAGGTCTCGTTAACAGCTGAAGGTCTGCGTCGCCCTCAGCTGTTCAGAAACTTCTTTAAAATACAAATATCTCAGTTGTCTGGTTTGCGGCAGGTAATGACAGGTTCCATCGACCTTTGAGTTCTTCTGCTGTAAACTGGTTCTGACTGGATTTGGTGTCCAGACCAGATATCTGTGCAAACATTCAAAGTTCAGCTGAAGCTTCAGATCTCCTGCTTCATCCTGAGCTTTCATCTTCATCTCATGGTCTTCATCACGGGGCTGTTTGTCCTGTTGTCATGGAGACGATGAGGAGAACGAACCTGCAACAGAACCACAGATCTAACGTCACGGCTTGGTCCTCAGTCTCCTATTGGAGAGCCACACAGCTGCTGATGTGCCATCAGCTCAGTGTTTAATGTAGCTTCAGGCTGAAGGAGCTTCTCCTCTTTTTCTCTCCTCTGGCAGATGATGGAGGGATGACAGATGAGAGCCAGCAGAGGAACCTGAACCAGGTAGACCTGCCTCAACACGTCGTGTTAGTGTGTGAAGTCAAAGCGTTTCTTCAGCCTGAACAAAGAGCTCAGATGTTTTACTGAGGTTCTTTATGCTTCAGCAAATTAGCCAAGAAGATGATAAAAACTTTTTCCACCTCCGTGTTGATTTTGTTGTTTTCAAGGATGCAGCCCCCCGTCCAGCTCCCAGGAGCCTGATCCAGAACCAGGTCCAGAGTCCGGTCCAGAAGCCCATCAGCCATGTCAGTCCTGGACCTGCAGGTACAACCGGAGCTTCAGGAAACATTGACTCTCTGTTTGCTCGTCCTGTTTCCGTCCATCATGTCGTTATTGTCCTGTTCAATGATGACGGTGATGATGATGAGCCAATCAGGGTCGAGCAGGGAACCACACACACACATTCTAAGAACATGTGTGTGTGAGGGCCAATGTGTTGAAGGCCCCTCATACTGAGATGTTTCTTCTTCCTGTTTCTTTCTCCTCTCGGCTTCAGACTTGTGAACATTCTTCCACAGAGATGAACATTTTTTAACTTTTATTTATACAGCTAGAGACATTTTTCATGATTTCCTGTGCAGTGGTCGCAGTGTCGGCCAGTAACGGCTGCCTGAAGCCTCCTCTCCCTCAGGCTGTGGTCCAGCCAGAGGACAGAGCCTGGCCCCCCCCCCAGCAGAGTCCGTCCAAACGCAGAGCGTAAGTCTTCATTACTGACAAATATCAGCTGTCAACTACACCCATCATCACCTGCTGATGTGACTCGTGTGTTTCAGGGCGGCTGATGTTCTGTTCGACAGCTTCGCTTCGGACGGAAGAATTAACGTGAACCAGTTCTTTGAGGTTCTTCTTGTTCTGCCTGTTTCCTCTCTCTAAAAAACACGACTGTGCTTTTAGTGGATCTTTCTTCTGGCTCTTAACAGATCAGGGTCCTTTTTCTCTCTCAGGCCATCTGGAGCTCCGGTCTGCACAGGTCCGACCCTCGGCTCAGAGAGTGTTTCTTCCACCTGAGAAAACTGCAGGACGCTGAAGGATCGGTGGACAGAAACACCTTCCACAGGTCCGTCCTTTCTTTTTGGACTAACACGATCTTCCCATGATGCCCTCATCCGCCCTGTTCTAATATGAATCTCTGATGTTTTGCAGATGACATGCTGCTTTATCTCCAGCTAAAATCTGACAGTCAGACAAGTTGTGGTCATGTTTCTGGACCTCTGAATTCTTTTGTTTCAGGTTCAGGGTCCTGTTAGAGGTCATTCATAGCGCTCTGATGGTGCTTCTTGTCTTGATTCTGTGTTTTTTCTCTAGGTGCGTCACAGGATTCGTCTCTCTGATCCTGAAAGCTCTGCAGGGACGATTTGTCATCCCAGATTTTTCCACCTTCACCGAAGAGACTCAGAAATTGTTCTCGAGGTGTCGTCAGCTGTCGTCTGTTCAGGTGAGACACCTGGAGTTCAGAGGTCAGCAATGACCTTCTCCCAGCCTGACCCAAAATCCTGTGTAACAACCCACCACTTAGACTCGTGGACCGATGACCTGAAGGGTTCTGATAGAAACCTAAAAACAGAATTTGTAAGATTCTTTTTCCCCCTTATGTGAATACATGTTTTCATTGTTTTGGTGAATGAAGCCAAAGGACCTTATTTTGCATTTGTTGGATCAGGAGAAGGAAAAGGAGAGCATGGGCAGCACCAAGTGGGGCGTCTCAATCTGCACTGTGGACGGACAGAGGTATGTCAAGCCTATCAGTTACCTGTAGAAACTGCTAACAGCCAATCATCATCCAGGTCACAGCAGCAGCTAATCTTACTGACTAGTCCAGCAGCAGTCAGCCAGCTCGGCGTCTGTCTTTCAGCCTTTTATTTCACCAAGCTCTCACCAACCACTAAAAGTCAGTCCCAGATTTACTCTTGTCCGGCGGCTTCTTGCTCGCTCACTCTCTCCTTTTCTCTTCTTAGCTTCCTCCGTCAGCGTCCTCTTCACTCTCTGCTCCTCTGCCATCATGTCCATAGAAGCTGCTGAGCCCGGTTACAGTGCCCGCGTGTCCAGCTCTGGTTCTGGCACATCACTGGCTAATACACTGAGCTAACATGAGCTAACAGCATGCCTGTCTGTCTGTCTGTCTGTCTGTCTGTCTGTCTGTCTGCCTGCCTGTCTGTCAGGTTGTCTCTGGGCGACTGGGCCGGCTCTCTGGTTCTGGGTGAGGTGTCGTGGCCGCTGGTGTACGGCGTGGCGGTGGACCTGCTGGGTTCTGACCTTGTCCACAGATACGTTGGCGTGGAGGGTTACTCGAGACACGACTCTCCGTTCACACTCACTAAAACAGGTGGAGGAACAGGAACAGTCGCTCTCTGTCTTAAACTGTCAGGGTCACTTTGTTTTTTCATGCTCCTGATGTGATTTACTGAATGCACCCAACACGCTTTGCAGGAATCCCTCACAGCCCGCTCACTGAGACAGGAGCCATCGTGACAACATCTTTACTACAGGTAACTCACCATCCACCCATCCATCCATCCATCCATCCACCCATCCATCCATCCATCCACCCATCCACCCATCCATCCATCCACCCATCCATCCATCCATCCATCCACCCATCCACCCATCCATCCATCCATCCACCCATCCACCCACCCATCCATCCATCCATCCATCATCCATCCATCCACCCATCCATCCATCCATCCACCCATCCACCCACCCATCCATCCATCCATCCATCATCCATCCATCCACCCATCCATCCATCCATCCACCCATCCACCCACCCATCCATCCATCCATCCATCATCCATCCATCCACCCATCCATCCATCCATCCACCCACCCATCCATCCATCCATCCATCCATCCATCATCCATCCATCCACCCATCCACCCATCCATCCATCCACCCATCCATCCATCCATTAGCAATGATGTCACTTCCTGTGATGCTGCATGTTGTTTGTCTCCAGCTGGCAGGCAGACTGAGTGCAGAGGAAGAGGAGAAGTATGATTCAGTAAGTGAGGCTAACCGAGGAGAGAAACTTTAACGTCCTCCAGAAACAGCCTGACTGACTGACTGTTTGCAGGTGCTGAACGTCATCCGGAGGCTCTGCAACAAGGAGCATGCCAACTTAAACTGCAGCAGGTACCGATGGTGCCAACAGGGCCGTAACTTTAAGGAACAGCGTCACCTTTAGCCGCTCAGTGAGCCGCAGTCAGCTTCCTGTCGCTCACATCATCCTGGTCATTGGCCAGGAAAAACATGAAACATTATTTTGTGTTTTTGTTGTCGATGTTCAGTTATCAGAGCAGCAGGAAGGCCAGCGTCAGACTCCACGCTCTGTCCTTCTACCTGCAGGAGACAAAGGTAATCTAAGACTAAAGACGCTCTAAAGATCCTCTAAAGATCCTCCAAAGACCCTCTAAAGATCCTCTAAAGACTAAAAATCCTCTAGAGACTGTCTAAAGACTAAAGACCCTCTAAAGACCCTCTAAAGATCCTCTAAAGACTAAAGATCCTCTAAAGACTAAAGACCCTCTAAAGACCCTCTAAAGACCCTCTAAAGATCCTCCAAAGACCCTCTAAAGATCCTCTAAAGATCCTCTAAAGACTAAAGATCCCCTAAAGACCCTCTAAAGACCCTCTAAAGACTAAAGATCCTCTAAAGACCCTCTAAAGACTAAAGACCCTCTAAAGATCCTCTAAAGACTAAAGATCCTCTAAAGATCCTCTAAAGACCCTCTGAAGATCCTCTAAAGATCCTGTAAAGACTAAAGACCCTCTAAAGATCCTCTAAAGACTAAAGATCCTCTAAAGATCCTCTAAAGACCCTCTAAAGACCCTCTAAAGATCCTCTAAAGACCCTCTAAAGACTAAAGATCCTCTAAAGACCCTCTAAAGATCCTCTAAAGATTCTCTAAAGACTAAAGATCCTCTAAAGACCCTCTAAAGACTAAAGACCCTCTAAAGATCCTCTAAAGATCCTCCAAAGACCCTCTAAAGACTAAAGATCCTCTAAAGACCCTCTAAAGATCCTCTAAAGATCCTCCAAAGACCCTCTAAAGATCCTCTAAAGATCCTCCAAAGACCCTCTAAAGACTAAAGATCCTCTAAAGACCCTCTAAAGATCCTCTAAAGATCCTCTAAAGACTAAAGATCCTCTAAAGACCCTCTAAAGACTAAAGACCCTCTAAAGACCCTCTAAAGATCCTCTAAAGATCCTCCAAAGACTCTCTAAAGATCCGCCAAAGACCCTCTAAAGACTAAAAATCCTCTAAAGACCCTCTAAAGACTAAAAATCCTCTAAAGGTCCTCTAAAGACTAACAATGCTGTAAAGATCCTCTAAAGACCCTCCAAAGACTAGAGACCTTCTCAAGACTAAGAATGCTGTAAAGATCCTCTAAAGACTAAAGACCCTCTAAAGATCCTCTAAAGACCCTCCAAAGACTAGAGACCTTCTCAAGACTAAGAATGCTGTAAAGATCCTCTAAAGACTAAAAATCTTCTAAAGACCAAAGCTGGTCTGTCTTCTTGTTTCTAACTGATCTTCTGTCTCTCAGTGTTTTCCAGAGAAGGCCGACATTAACGCTGCTTTGGACCTGACGCTGCAGGTACGACACCTTCACCTTGATCTTGTTCTTACAGTCTTCTTTCAGTGATCTCGGCTGCAGGTTACAGGAGCTGTTCATGGATCTGCTTTTGCACTCTGCGGTCCAGATGATCTCCAGTCGTTGATCTTTTGTTTTTGTTGTCTCAGTGCGCCTCAACAGAGATCACCTGTGAATCAGGAGCTGCCATGGCTGCTTCGTTAGCCAATGGGGGCCTCTGTCCGCTGTCAGGTGACCAGGTGCTGTCGCCAGCGGCAACACGGAGCATGCTGTCCATGATGCAGGTGGCGGGGATGAAGGATTCCACGACCTTCCACTACAAGGTCCAGCCTGTGTCCTGCTGCAGTAAATCAGTTTAACACCTGGACGTACCTGCAGGACTTATAACATCACAGCTAGTTTAGAACCAATCAGAGAGCCTCAGTCTCAAACATCTGTCCAGCTGTTAAACTTTACGTGTGTTTATGAGTGTAACATAAAGAGTTTTCAACATTGTGTCATTGTATCCTTCCTTTTTGTTGCAGACATCGATCCCGGCTGTGTCCAGCAGCCACGGCTCGCTCCTGGCAGTGGTTCCGGGAGTTTTGGGTCTGATGGCGTTCTCACCTGAGTTAGACGCCTGTGGAAACCCGTGGAGGGCCGTCCACTTCTGCCAGGTCTGACCTCTGAGAAAGAGGCGGCAGAGTCAAATAATCATCAAGTATTTTGTCATTTAAAACACGTAGATAAAACATAAAGTGAGCAAAGGCTTCGATAGATTAGGACAGATTTACATGGTTCAGGTTAGTACGTAGGATACACGTGTAGTTATAATGTGTAGGATATGAAAGTTTGGCTACATCAGGTATGTGTTTGTGTCCGTAGGAGCTCATATCGACGTTTCAGCTGCACAGTTTTGACATCAGGACTCCGTTCAGGCAGATTCTGGCCTACAGACAGTGGAAGGCTGAATCTGAGGTGAGCGGATCAGGTCCCAGATCAGTTCATGTCAAAGTCTGTGTACACGCTGAGGCTGTCCTCTGTCCTCTGCAGGGTTACCAGATCATGAACGTCCTGCTGGCAGCGTTTAAAGGAGACGTCCAGGCCCTGAGGAGGTAACGTCACACAAGAACAACTCAGCATGCTGATGTTAGCAGCAGCTTTGACTCGTGATCTCGACTCTGAAACGTCACAGACACGTCAAATCTCTCTCTGGTTGTCTGCAGGTACTTCCTGTCCGGGGTGGACGTTAACGCCATCGACTATGACGGCAGGTCGGCTCTGCACGTGGCGGCGGCTGAAGGTCACACAGAGGTCATCCGCTTCCTGTTGGAGAACGCTGGAGCGAACAGCGCCTTGAAGGACAGGTGAGGCTGAAGCTGGCCCGGGGCTTTAAAATAAACTAAGAAGGGCAATGACTCAGCAGAAACCTGTGAAACGACTCGTGTAACTTCTCTTGCCTGTAATCTATTACTTTCTTTACTTTTGGAGGGGCTGTGTGTGATGTAGTTTTGTCTTTTCACCAGGTGGGGGAGCTCTCCTTTGCAGGAGGCAAGGAGACACAATAAGGAAGCTGCTGTCCAGCTGCTGCAGGGAGTCATGTGACCTCGCACACACCTTGAATCTGACCTCTGACCTGTGAACGAATGTAATCTGGTTACCTTTGATGAATCCTCTTAAGGTGTGTGACACTTGAAGGAGGTGGTCCAGGTTTAAAGGTTTAAATAATTAATTAATCTTCATTAATCCTCGTTAAACTCTGTTTGTGGTTTCTGTGTCTGGACTGACACTCCTGACGTTTGGTCCAGTTGGCCCACCTCGAGTGAATCATTAATATTCTGATCACATCAGCTTCTTTTCCATGGACGAGGACTCGCTGCAGTCAGCTGCAGAGTTTTTAATAAAGCAGCTTTTTGTTCCTGAAACATGTTTTTCTTCTTCTGTGGTAACAAAAAAATCATTCCAACACAGAAACTTAAATATTACCATTCACCAAGATCTTCACTCTTTATGTAAATGAGACATTTATACATTAATTAGTGTCTGTAATTAACTTTAAAATGAAAACAAACATGAGAAATGATCAAACATCAGCAAACGTTCAAAACTTAAAAGACAGAAAATGTTTGAAATGAATGAGAAAACACTGTGTAGTGTTAATACACGAATACACAGTACTGGGTACATACGAGTATCATAATACATATACACACACACATACATATACACACACACATATACAGTGCATTGTGATCTGAATTTGTGTATTTTAAAGTTGGTGTAAAGTCAGTTCTGAGATTTCTTTCCAAACTCATTAAATGTGTCATGAACAGCTGCTGAAAACACGTGAACAGACTTTGAGCCATGTTTTTCTGAAACGTGGCGTTCGAGGCTCAAACAGGATTTTGTGGGCGGTCCTTAAAGGCCGGCTCGATGACACGCTGAGGCCGCCCTGAGCAGAGTCAGGTTCATGTTAACCTGCTGACTCATACTTAGATACATCCAGGATAAACAACAAAAGAAAAAGTATAAATCATTTTTTATTCCTATTTAGTTCCGTGTAACAAACTGAAGAAAACAAACTTTTTTACTCGATTACTTTTGTGTGAAAGGTTTAGTTACTTCCTGTCCAGTGGAAACCTTGTGTCTCCAGATGATGCTGAATGTTTATTGGTGCAGATTAAACCAGTTCATAAAGAAGTTTGTATCAATAAAGTTTATTTGACATTTATTTTGAATTTCATTG
>CM024800.1:25819549-25862049 GCA_014281875.1 Nibea albiflora
TCACCTGTGTGGGTTTGGTTGGAAAGCGTTAAAGTAGCCTCAACTCTCTGTGAGGAGGTGAGCAGGTGCTACATACGAGAAATACTCTGGCCTACTCAAGGTACTCCAGCTCCTGCATCCAAAACTTCACCTCAAGAAGAGTCCTGGTCCCCGGCTGCATGTTTGCTGGTGACCTCCAGGCGTACTCTGCCTCTTGTCCGACACCAGCTGGGACTCCTGATTGAACTTTGCAGTTACATTTGCAGTAGTTAAATGTAACTTACTATGATTCCGACCAGGGGAGGCAGCACAAAGGGCTTTCAGACTGAGGCAGCTCTCTGCTGCTCGTCAGGCGGTGTCGGTGTGGACGTGTGACCAGGCTTGGTTTTGTTTTGAGTTGCCGGTGGGAAAAAACAGAAGCCCGGCCTCAGCGTTGGGTCATCGTAACAACAGTCTCAGACCTCCGGCGGCAGGACTGTTTACCCGAGCATGGGCCGTCGGATTGAGCGTTGAACTGGCACTTCAGCTGTGTGTTGTGTGTGTGTGTGTGTGTGTTGTCGGCCTCCCTCAGGCCATCAGAGGAGCACAGGGCTGCTCGGAGGCTCTCTGACCGTCAGACGGTTGCCAGGACAGCCTACCACACGCTCAGAGCGAGGAGGAGTGCGGATGTTTGGAGGGCGGCGTGGAGGTTTGTCGAGTTCACAGCGTTCGGATCTGTGATGTGGTTTACTGTCAGCGCTGATCCCGCAGGCCGACAGCAGATGGCACTGTGTGATGCTTTGGAGAAATCCCCTGCAGCAAACTCGTCAGACTCCTGTTTACTCTGTCACACAGGACGCATGCAGCGCTTCACGACAGATTAGATTCTATCGCGCCTCCTAAGAGCCTCAAATCTGCATTTCCTGTAAAATAACAACAAAGAAATATGGCCCACATGTTGCCACAGGCTGGCTCCAAAGGCCTCTTAATGTGTCATTATCCAATGATCCTGGAATCAGATAAGTGGCTCCAGACACTGACAGCTATTACATGCACTTAAAAACCCAAAAGCTTCCATGGAGGCAGGAAGAGCGTTGATACAACATGCAGCTGTCCATGGGAGAGATCTGATTAGGTCCAGTGGCTGTTTGTGGTCTGCATGAACTAAACGTAACTCTTCCTCTCTGGAGAAGTTTGTGGAGAATGAAAGCGACTCGTTTACTTCATCGATCGACTGACTGATGGTTCGATGTATCGTTCCCTGCAGCTGTTAGTTGCATCCACACACACACTTCATGTGTTACGCCTCCTTTCCTTCACCTTCCTCTATCTGTCAGTGTAATCCCCAATAAACCTCAGAACAGCGGTAATGTCTGCGTCACACACAATCGCAGCCACGCCATCAAAGAGCGCCTCGACTTTGTTTACTTGCTCAGATTTGGGTTGTTTTCTTGGTTGAGGTCGCTTCTAATGTGTAAATATGTGCAGAGTTCAACTGGTTTTGGCTTGTAGACGGCGTTTTATTTTGAAAATCACCGTATTCTGTGTGTCTGACTTCGGTCAGCTCAAGCTCAACCTGATTGCAGGTTGCTGGCTGCTCGACTAGGGCCTGGGAAGGCCGCGTACAGCTTGCGTTGCTTCACGTTGCTGCTCTTCTGTTTTCGATGCTCTGTCCTCGTGTGGAGCTTGACCGGTGTGAGCGTGTTCATTCATTCTCTTACAAAGCGCCTCGCGGTCTGCACGCACAATGCCAGGAAGAAAACTCACATAGAGAATCCGCTGCCTCGCCTCTGGGATTGAACGTCACCGGCAGTAACCTTGTGTGACATTTAGTGTACGCTCAATTAAAAAGAAAAATCGGCCTAATTATGAAACCGTTTAACAACACCGTCTGAAAGCAAGCATTCATTTTCATTACCCACTTCATCATTTTCAGGGTCGTGGAGTTTCTTTCCAGCAGGCATTGTGTCCAAGAGGCGCAGGGGAGGTCACCACAGAGCGAACACACACACACACACACACACACACACACACACACACACACACAGAAAGGAACTGGAAACTCAGGTCTATCTTATCAGGAGGAAACACGAGCAACCCGAGAATTTACCTCCGAGTTCCTTCGGTGAAACTTTTACACTTTAGTTTGTGAAACGTTCCTGACGTCTTTCTGACACGAAACAAGCCGGAGTGGATGGAAGACGATGGGAGTGATGTTGTTGTTGTTGCTGCTGTAACACCCCGAGGGGGTCATCTTTAATTTCCGTGCCGCAGCGACAGCGTGCGCCTGCAGTGAACAGCAGAAGAATAACTGGTAATTTACAGGAATTAAATGACAGACGCGGCACACACCTACGCTGTGGAAGTGACATGTTGTCACTGGAAGTGCAGGCAGACGGAAAATAACATAAATGTACTGAAGCAACACGAGTACGGCGTGCAGGCGTATCAAAATAAATGTAATATATTCACAAACAATGAACTTAATGTTGTGTTGGAGAACTGGAAACACGCCGTCATGAAGAAAAGCTGCTGACACATTTATGTCACGCTGTCAGCCAAGAAGTCTGTGTGGTCAAATCCCGCTCCAGCCAGCCGACAGTTCACGCAGAGTTGAAGTTGTCTCATGTTGGCTGTCGGTGCAGCGGCTGCAGATTGAACTTGGTATGTGAGATAAGAACAGGAAGCTCAACGCGTGTAAATGACCACAGTGAAAACAGGCGGCGACCACGAGGACGCTGCAACGGACTTTGACGAGTCGGTTTCTGCCTCCAGGGTTGGAGCCAAAAGAGTTCCTCGAGGCTGGCTGCAGGATAATTCAATCTCCATAAGTCCCCATGTTAAAAAGTCAGACGGGGTGAGACTGTGGATTTCTTGGGCACCATTCAGAAGGTGGAGGCACCATCTGATTCCCACGAGGACCTCGGCCTGTAAATGAAAATCACTGCTGACACGGTACGACAGGAAGAGAGCATCGACGACGTTACAGTTGTTGTGATTATTGTATCGGCGTCTTATCGTGGCAGCAGTCGTGTTGTCTTCCTAATTAAAGTCTCTCCCTCCCCGCGTCCCCGCGTCCCGGCGTTGCGGGGTGGAGGAGGCTCCGCGTTGTGTTCCACAGCACAAAGTTAATAATGCAGCGCGCGGGGAAAACAGCTCCGACTGCCAGAAGAAGAAAAACAACTACTGCCAGTAATGAGGGATTTATTACAAAGGAGTGTGTGTGTGTGTGTGTGTGTGTGTGTGTGTGTGTGTGTGTGTGTGTGCTGTAATAGTCACAAAAAACAAACAAACATTCAGATGGATCAAGAGAGGAAACAAGGCCGCATAATTGCGAAGAGGCTAAGTGGATTCCTCTGAGAGAATAAAGTGAATTACATCCAAGTGCCACAGCTTCCCTCTGAACCACATGAACTCTGAGCCCGTCCCCAACTCTGAGCCCGTCCCCAACTATGAGCCCGTCCCCAACTCTGAGCCCGTCCCCTGCTCTGAGCCCGTCCCCCGCTCTGAGCCCGTCCCCAACTCTGAGCCCGTCCCCCGCTCTGAGGCCGTCCCCGCCTCGTCTTTCTGTGTCCCCCGCCTCGGTTTTCTGTGTCCCCGCCTCGGTTTCCTCTGTCCCTGTCCTCGGTTCCTCTGTCCCCTGTCTCGGCTGTCTCTGTCCCCCCGCCTCGGTTTCCTCTGTCCCCTGTCTCGGCTGTCTCTGTCCCCGCCGTCGTTCCCGCTCTTCTGTCTTTGGTTCTCAGTCCGGGTGGCTGCTGCTCCGTCTGCACCTCTCTGACTGTCATTTCTCTTTCCTCTCTGTCTCTATCTAATCTAATCCGGTTTCCTGGCGAGAGCACATCGATATCAGTGACATTATCGCACGACTGGTTCACGACTTTCAGAAGACACACACCACACACACACACACACACACACACACACACACATACACACACACACACACAGTGAGCGAGAGGCAGGTGAGTGGGAATGTCATATCAATAATAATTAGTGCTGCTAATGCAGCAAACGAAGAAAGAAAAACTTGAAGTACCTCCGTGGAAGATGGTAATTAACAACAAACATGAAGTCAGACAGTCATGGATGGATGGATGGAAGGATGGATGGACGGATGGATGCATGGATGGATGGATGGATGGATGGATGGATGGATGGATGGACGGATGGATGTATGCATGGATGGATGGATGGATGGATGGATGGATGGATGGATGGACGGATGGATGTATGCATGGATGGATGGATGGATGGATGGATGGATGGATGGACGGATGGATGCATGGATGGATGGATGCATGGATGGATGGATGGATGGATGGACGGATGGATGTATGCATGGATGGATGGATGGATGGATGGATGGATGGATGGACGGATGGATGCATGGATGGATGGATGCATGGATGGATGGATGGATGGATGGATGGATGGATGGACGGATGGATGTATGCATGGATGGATGGATGGATGGATGGATGGATGCATGGATGGATGGATGGATGGATGGATGGATGGATTGATGTCCACCAGACTTTTGTTTTGTCTTTTTCCAACTTCATCGCCAAACAAGAATGTCAATGTATCAGAAAAACAAAGAATTTTGTTCAATAATTCAGCCACTTTTTGAGTTTTATTGTTTCTGCAGCGTCTACAGAACGGCTCGTGGAAAGATTGAGATAAACAGGTCGGTTCACTTTCACTTTCTAACCCTGTGTTTAGGGTTAGAAAGTTAAAGTCGAGGCAGCAGACGCCCGAGCACATCCTCAGTTTCCACCTTGGGGCACGATACTCTGCTTCCTCCACGATACTCTGCTTCCTCCACGATACTCTGCTTCCACGATACTCTGCTTCCACGATACTCTGCTTCCACGATACTCTGCTTCCTCCACGATACTCTGCTTCCACGATACTCTGCTTCCACGATACTCTGTTTCCTCCATGATACTCTGCTTCCTCCATGATACTCTGTTTCCTCCACGATACTCTGCTTCCTCCACGATACTCTGCTTCCATGATACTCTGTTTCCTCCACGATACTCTGCTTCCTCCACGATACTCTGCTTCCTCCATGATACTCTGTTTCCTCCACGATACTCTGCTTCCTCCATGATACTCTGTTTCCTCCACGATACTCTGCTTCCATGATACTCTGCTTCCACGATACTCTGCTTCCTCCACGATACTCTGCTTCCTCCACGATACTCTGCTTCTTCAGACTCAGACTCAGCAGAAATCTTTGACTCCATGATTTTTATGACTTCCTTTTTGTTTGTAGGCATCTACAGGCCGACCTGTCGCCACAGATTTTCATCAGATTTTGGCAAATTATTTCATAATTGAAAGTTTTTTCAAATTTCAAGCCCGTCGCTCTGTTTGCGAAGCAGGCTGCCCGACTTTCATTCATGATGAGAGCTTCCCCTTTGGTTCATCTTCAGTCGCTGTAATCAGCTCGCAACAGTCGGAGCATAAGAGGTCATTGTCCGGTAAACAGCTCAGATACTGACCGCGCTGTCAGAGATCACATGCATTATTTAAAGTCTGAAGAGGATGATTTGCATATTTGTTTGCAGTCCGTTATGTAACTGCTGGCTCGTTCTTTCTGTCACGTATTCATGGATTCATTTCCAAACTCAGCTCTTGTTTATTTCCTCGGCTGCTTGTTTCCTTCCCCGCGTGCTCATTGCTTATTCATTTCCTCTTTCCTTCCTCTCATAGCTAATGTAACTTTACTCACCTACGTTTCACTTATTTCTCACTTGCCTCACACACACACTCACTCACTCTCCCCCGCGCCTACTTACCATATTCTAAACATTTGTTTATGCACTTGCTAAATTTAATTAAAGCTTTAAGTGACATCATTTGCAAAAACAACCTTTGACTGTGACAGTCTGATTTCTTGCTAACAGTGGAGCAGAGTTTATATCAGGCGTGAGGAGCCTTTACATGACGGAGCTCTGACACAGTTGGAGGTCAGCCGGAGGTGGAGCACAGAAATGAAGTGATGAGACGACTGCGTTTAACAAAAGCTACAAAGTTAGTAATTATGTGGAAGAAAGCATGAAAAATGTTAGCAGGATAATAGAACCTTAATAGAATAATAGAGCCAGAGAAAAATGAAAGGGTGGCAGCAGTAAGAGGTGTTCGTCTAATTAACTTCCACGACGGCTCCGTTTCCATCACGACGCGGCGACTTGGACAAGAAGACAATGAAAGAAGAGAGAGGCTGCTGAGAGAAGACAACAGGAAATCTGGCTGTTTCATTTTTCAAACTCGGCTGTCTTGGATTCATTTCCCTCTTTGCTTTTTGAAAAAGCTTATTAACGCTGCCATTTTTGTAGCCGCTGACAACAGGGAACAAAGAGGCGCTCTGCCGGGCCGCCAACATTTGATACTCGCAGTTTTAACATCACTGGTGTTATGAATAAACTAGTTAACAGAATATTTGCATCCACAGACAGAATAATATGAATTCATGATGGAACAGAATAGAGTAGAACGTGTGATTCATGTGCTGGTTCGTCTGCTCTCTCTCCCAAACGTGATCCGGGATTCGACATTGTTGGGAGTCTGCTGTTCATTTCTTCTCTTTCAAAGGTTTCGTTTCTTTTCATTATTTAAATCCATCTCACGCTCTGAACTCATCTCATCGCGGCAGACGGCTGTCCACCAACGATCCGGGTTCTGCCTTCTTTCCTTTGCTACGTAGCAGGACCGTTGAAGAGCGATCCGGATTGAGATGATTCACGCCGCAATGAGCAGGTGAGTCGGGCATTGGCTTAGAGATTCGGGTATAGGACGACTTGTTCAGGAAATGTCTAACTGGTAGGAAACCCCAGGAATACATCTCGAGATCCGATGTTGGCTTTGATGCCTTGTGTCAAGTGTTTGGATGATCGATAAATTTAGCCTGAATTTGCAGGAATAACGACCAACCAAACGCGCCCTTTCTTTGCCGGTTTCACAGAGAAAGGTTGACCCAAATCCAACACTAAGAATCAGTCACTTTCACTTTCCTCTCTTAACTACGTGACCTTTGCGATTCATGACTTGACAGGAATGGCAAATCAGCGAGGACCTTTTCCTTTATTCATCATCAGGTTAGTCCAGAAAACTGTCAAGGATCCTCATCACATGACCTGCAAAACCTCAGACAGTTCACGAGCGCACACAAGTCAGCGTGTTGGAAGAGGGGGGGCCGCCTCGGGGCAACAGAGAGACGAAGAGACACATTTTCTCCTCGAACGTGAGTGAAAAAGCGAGGCAGGGCAGACGGATGAAAAGCGAAGCTGCAGGAAAAAGTGAGGCGAAGACAAAAGAACAAGAGAAGGAATGAATAAAAAGGGAAAGGATGGAAGAACGGAGCCGGGGAGGGAGATTGGAAATGAAAAGGTGACATGTATTCAGCCGCATCTCACTCAGCACTTTTCATGAAACCTTTCTGCTGCCTCATTTCCATAGCTCAGTGCGTTCTCTCATCCGGCGTGATTTATGTGCACTGCAGATTTTACCATCAGCGATCATGTCATCAGCTGGTAGAAGGTCAGACTCAATAATATAGCTCTGCCTCCTTTTCCCCTTTTTCCCTCTCCATTCACTATTTCTTATTTACTAGCGTTTGGAGCAGTTTTCCTCTCAGGGCTAATGCAGCCAAATGGAGAAAAATGATCTTCTTGCTGGTTATTGAATGAATAAATCACTGAGCATAGCCTTGGGTTTTTCTCCGCTTTGGTCCTTCCTTTTTGGGCTGTTTGTGTGTGTGTGTGTGTGTGTGTGTAAGTCAATAAACAGCTTCATGGTGAAGGCTTTGTGGGACGCCTTCAGTTATTCATGTCCAAAGATGAATATGTTGACATGAAGGATGCGTTGTCTGGCTCAGAGACGACTTGTTGATGATAATTAAAGGTCCAGTCTGAAAAAAATACCATAAAATATGTTTATATTATTCGCTTTCATGCTATTTTATGTGTGTATGATATAGTTTCAGTCTGCAGCTGCACTGCTAGGCCGTTCATTCATCATCTAATCGAATCTAAAGTGCTGCATCACTCGCTAACTGCTTCACTGTTTCTACAAGTCGTCTCGACGTGAAGACAAATGAGACGAGACCCCAGACGGCCCGCATCGGGACGCGATCAGCGCCTCCTGCTGTTTACACTAATGACCCACGACTGCTCAGCCAAATATGACTCCAATCATATTATCAAGCTCGCGGACGGCAACTCTGTTGTTGCCTCATCAGCAGCGGTGATGAGACGAGGGACAGCTGAAACACATCACTGGGACCCGCTCTGTCCAAAAGCTGGAAAAACTGACAGCACGGACAATTCACCCCGTCTGGAAAGAGATGCAGGAACATCTGCAGGAGACTCCTCAAACAAACTCAACGTGACAAACAGGCAAACACATTAAAGCAAGACTGTAACTTTTCTACCGCGAGTAACAGGTTTAGTTCAGTTTGACTGTCAGCTTGTTTCTACCCATCTGAGGGGACTCTGCAGCTTCTCGTTGCCGTCAGCTGACTGACAGTTCGTTGTAGTGCTACATGATTCAGCGCTGACGTGAAAACAGGCAAATCCGGCACAATTAAATAATGTCAACCCAAACAAGTTGTCATGTTTATGATGGATTATCTCACGTCGCTGCGGTACAGATCAGATACCGCCCGGAGGAGACGGGAAACACGGACCATGTGATCCAAGGAGGATGCAATTAGTGGGCTGCTGTCACGTTTCTCGGAGAACCTGCTGTCTGCACAGCTCAGGATGTAATTGTGGCTGTCAGACAGGATGATGGATGACGGCAAACGCTCCCCCAGTGCCGGGCCACACTGACTCGCGTTAGGGTTAGTTCATTCACAGAGGTAATGCATTCCAAAGTTAGCGCATATTAAACTCAGTGGAGAGTCATGTGATGTATTATTTAACCATATTATGAGTGTCTGCGTTAAAGAAGCCGTGTGGAGGCTTTTGTGGCATCTGGTATGCTACACGTAGCATGCTAATAATGACAAAGCTAGTGTTATCAGGTGATGTTTAGCATCTTAGGTTAGCATGCTAAAATGAGCTAATTTCCACTGAAAACGAAGTTTTTGTTGCATAAAGTTCATTTTTGACCTGATGGTGTTTGTGTGAAGTTACCACAGTTAATTCTTTGGGATAATTTGAATATTTGGGAACTAATCCAATAACCTTCAAGACATCAGACGTGTTGAATTTCACGGCCGTCCTGTCATTACGTCGTCTTCCCGTCAGGTTTTCTCTCCCTGGCAGGACGCGTGCAGCAGAAGGCGCGGCTAGCCGTGCAGGTTTCAGTAACAAGGCACACCTGTCCTCTCGTCTCACACCTGTCTCTCGTCTCACACCTGTCTCTCGTCTCACACCTGTCTGCTGCTTTAAAAGTTTGAGCAAGACTCCACTCTGGTTCCCTGCCTAACATGGCGTGACTCTTCCTGTGTTGCTCCCTCGTGCTCTTCCCTCTGTGCTTCGAGTATGAACGTGCTCTGAAAACTTCAAGGTTAAACTGCAAATGACATGAAATATTCTTGAATGAAAGTGGAGACTTTGGCCTGATGGTAGCAGTGAGGGAAGATGTTTGGGGTACATCCAGTTTCTCTGAACATCAGCTGAACTCATTTAAAGAAACTCCTGACAAAGCGCGGCCTCACTAACAGCTGTGACATCAGTGTGTGTGTTCAGAGCGTCCAGCCTCTGCGTCTGCCGCCTCATCTCACCGGGCTCGCTCTCACGCCGTAAAAAAGGAAACGGCACCATTAGAAATCCTGGCCGGTTTAAGCGGCTCGGCTTTACTCGCTCGGTACTGTTTCAGCAGTTTCAAATGAGAAGGGGACCTGGCAGGCTGCTGGGGCCTCCATAATAACCACAATAATTATTTGAATTGTTCAGCGACTGCGGCAAAGTGTTCATACTTTCCATAATAATGGAGAGCTAGGCGTTAATGGCTGCAGGCTGAGGAATTTTAAAAATGGCCTTAACCAAATCCCAGCGGAGCAATCATGCATAATTTATGATGTTTGTGTAGCTCGGAGTTCAGAGATATCTATAAAAGGCCCCGACAGCAGGATGCTTTTTTAAAAGTTTCTACATCGGGCTTTTTGGTCACGCTAACATTTTCCTCAAAGATTCTATCTGAGCAATTACGATCGAGTGACAGTTTACTTTAAAAACTAAAGAGGAAGCCTGCAGAAGACGAAGAGCCAATCTCCTCACCCCCGGGGCAGGTGCTGATGTGTTTACCCCACTGCGAGTTTGACTATTACTTTTCTGTGTGGGCTTTGTATCGGCTCAGAAATAAGCAGCTTTTAGCTCGGTTCCTGCCGCCTGCGGCGCCGGGTCAATACAAATTCATTTGCTCGTGTCATTTAGAGTTTAGCTCGCGGGTTGGGTCGTGGATCAGAATGACACTTCTGTTCCAAAATAACAAGACAGAGACATTTTCTTCTTCTTCTTCTTTTTTTACTCGCAGTGATTGGCAGCAAAAAATCCATTCGGTCCAGATGATTCCGACAAAACGAGACGTAATAAAGACGGAGAGATGACGGAGGTGGCAGAACAGTTCAGAAGATAAACCATTGTTAAGACTCAGAAGTGAATGTGTGTTTGTGTCAGCACTGCTCATGTGACATCAGACAAATCAAGACGGAGCAACTTAAAATAAAACCTGCAACGATCAGCTGGTTAACAGGAATTTACCGTATTTTGTTTATTACAGTAAAAGGCCGTAAAATATGCCAGTAAATATGTAAATATAATAACATCTACAGACTTTTTGCAGTGTAATCAATATGAACAGTTACTGGTGACAGCCGCACAGAGAGTTCTCAGGTTCACGTGGCGCTTTAGCTCCTCTCAGCTCGCTGTTTTGGTTCTCCAGCCGAACACAGCGTAGCAGCTGCTGCGTGTCACTCGCCGCCAAACAGCAGACGTATTACAAAGACCAACAAGCAAGCCGATGGAAGGAATACTGAACCTCTGAGTCACCAGAAACACGACTATAGATGAATGTTAATGTTACTCCAACTTTATTAGATGGAAAATGCTGAATGTTTGCACAGAGACTGAGAAGACGTTTGATTCTCTGCAGACTTGAAGTGAATGCTGTTGGATTGACGTCTTGTACTGCACTTTATTAGTATTTTTTAGGTTGCATCTTGAGTACTGCAACACTGAGTATTTGTAGTGGACGTGAAGAAGGACCACAGCGCCCGGCACACTCACACAGGCTGTTATGAACAGTATTAGTGTCGTGCATCATAAATCAGCCGTCACACATTTGAAAGATTGTTTTAATTTTGTTCCTGCGACGTTCAACTATTAAAAAAGTCTCAGCAGGACGTATACGTCACTGTAAATGTGCTGTGTGTGACATGAACAGTGTTTCCCTCTATGTGACCATCAGACGCAGTACTTTTACTGTACTAGTACTTCATTCCTCTCACAAAAACCAGCATCTCTGCAGACTTACTGCGATGTTTAACATCTGCGGAGCCAGAGAGGAGAAAAGCCTCAGACGCTGCACACACTTTGGATTTCATATGTTGTGGCTGTACATATCGGGAGTTGCATTAGGTGTGTGTGTGTGTCTCTGCTGCCTGCTGATAAATGCAGGCTGTGTGCTCTTCATCAGAGCTGGGAGTCTATTTGCCGTCTGCCTCCCTCTTTGCAGAGTCGACTCAAAGCAGATAGTTGCCGAGAGGGAGAAATGTTTCCACGTCGCTGTCACAGTTTGTAGATCGCAGGAGAGGAGAAAGATTTGAATTAGCAGTGACTGGGAAAGTTGTGTGAGTGAAAAGACTGATTGAAAATAGTAACAGCTGCGTCTGGCTGTATCTTCACCACGTTTACATCAAGTCAATGAAAGAAATCGTTTTTTTCATGCAGACACATGTTGATGCTTAATGCAGATTTGATTAAAGCTTACTGTGTGCTGCCTACACACACACACACACACACACACACACACACACACACAGATAAAGCCAGCCGCTGCTTCTCCAAACAAAGACGATTAGCGTCCATATGCTAAATGTAGATCTCCATGTATTTAAGTATTAAAGGCTCTGTGTCAGTCGCTGGCAGGACTTCACCTGGATTATTCTCATCGTGTAAGCAGAAGATGTGGATTTACATCATCTCGTGGGGACGCTGATTTTTCATCACTGTAATATTAATATTATAAGTTAAATCAGCTCTTATTTAAGGTGGAAACAGACACTGACCTCGCTGTGGTCAGTCACCAGCAGCAGGAGAGTGTGCGGACATGGATGTGTTTACCTCAGAAGCCACGCGGCTCTCTGAAGGAGCCCTGCACGTCCGTATGAGACGCTGAGCGGCGGTACAGATCGACGGCCCGTTCACTGGAATCTGATCGGTCTCACTTAAGGTGGACTCACGGTTCTCGAACCTTTTCTGTCATGCTTCCTCTGGTGAAGCTTCAGCACAGATCTGCGGTTAGAACAAGCTCATGATTTCCCGTGTTCGGCTCGGTCTGTGTCATTGTTTCATGGCAGCATGGACTAGAGTGTGTGTGTGTGTGTGTGTGTGTGTGTGTGTGTGAGGCCAGCATCAGGCTTCACTTTGTATGCACCTCCTATCAGCTCCTGCAAAAATCAATTCGGCTCAATACCTGATATGTTCTCATTTGCCACAGGGCATGTAAAGCTGTATTACACACCGTGCACGCCGTGCGTGTGTCGCTTACCAACAGAGTGCCGACAGACGCACATCCTGTGATTTAAAAGACCCGAAGGCCTGATGCAGGATGCAGCCGAGGCCGAGCGGAGAGCGCAGGCTTGCAGGTATTTTGACCTTTTTGACCCGATGAACATAAATAATGATGACAGACATCCGTCCGTCTGTGTTTCTGCAAACCCAGAATGGACAAACTGCAGTTTGGAACGGGCCGGTTAGGCAGGTGCTATTCAGTTGGGTGCAATCTGCAACTTCACCACTAGATGCCACCAAATCCTCGAGGATGAGTTAGCGCAGAGCTGAGACTGACAGGAGTTCAGGACGTCTGTAGAAAATCACAGACAGCTGACCAGCACTGAGTTCATCCATTAGTGAAACCTCCACACGTACTGCGGGAATCAAATTCAATTTCCTCCAAAGATTGGATCGATAGTACAGTGGCAGTGAAGAATACACACAAAAGCTGGAATCTGTGTGAAGCCTGCAGTGAGTTTCTGCAGGACTGCGTGCATGTGTGCTCTTCCATGCGCTGATGCCACTTTAATCATCGTGTCTGTCCCAAGCTGCTAATGCTGATTCAAAGCATGTTTGATCAGCCTGCTTTTTTCTCTCCTGGCATCCAATATGTGGAGAGATGATAACATTCTCCCAGCGAGCGGCTCTAATCTGAAGCAAGTCCTGATCGAAAGTTTAAAAAGGGCAGCGCTCGCTGTGAGAGGAAGACAATCAATTTTTGTCCCAATCACAGATAAGATTGAAGATGAGATATTCAGCGGGCGAAGCGGCGGGCCGACGTACTGATTAAACACTGATGTGTTTTTATGTCCGGAGAGAGTCAAGTCGTTAAATCTCTCGCATCTCAATCTGTGAGCTCCTCTCCTGTTTTCTCAGCCTGAATGAGGAACAAGTGTCCGCTCCTCACAGACTGCACGAGCCGCTCGCTCGTCCAATGACACCAAAGATGATTATGCAGAGACGCGCGGTAAAAATGTCAACGCATGACGGTGAAAGACTGCAAACTAAGATTTACTGAAGAAAAACTTTATACAAGCCATGAATCCAACAATATCAGAACAAACATTTGGCATTCTCCATCTAATAAAGTTGGACATTCATTTATAGTCGTGTTTCTGGTGACCTCACTCAGAGGTTCTTCGATTGGTCGGTTGTTGGTCTTTGCCAACGTTCAAAACAATAAACTGAGAGAGGCTAAAGATCATAAAATATATGAAGTATGAGTGTACACAGTAATATTTATACAGAACAAACATTTTACTTTGAATTCAACAGGATGAATCTTTGGTCGACATGCGGTGCAGTCCTTCAGACGTCAGTGAGAACTGTTTTCACATGCAGACTTTGAAAGTGGCAGCCGCACGTTTTAATTATTTCGGCTCCGTCTCTGTTTTTCAGCCGTCACATATCAAAACTTCAGCTGCTGCTTTGGAGTCTGCAGCTGACGCGGGGAACAAAACACAGCACGGTGCTCGCTGAATTCATCCAGAGCTCATCCACAATGTGAATTTGAATTCATTTGAGGATTTGAAGCTCTGTGATTGTTTTTTTTTAATATGCTCAGGAGGCAAATTTTGATGTTTTCATGCAAACTGGCTTCAACTTTTCATCACACTGTAAAAAAAACAGTTTCGCCATGAAATTGACTAATATTTTCATCATATTTATGCTGTATAAATGAAATAAAGTTTTAAGTATCATCTTTTTGTGCCGTTCTCCACCCGTGAGTCATGTGACCTCGTCTTGGGAGAAACGTCCAATCAAATCAAACCGTGCAGCACGCACACGGAGGCGTTCGTGACGTGACGTGATTGGCAGCATTCTTTTGGAAATCTTCTTCCTGGCATTAGTTTCAGATGATAAATCCCTTAAACACACACACACACACACACACACTGGATTACACTCGGCCAAAAAGATTGCATCATTTATTTACACAATCAATTATTGTGCAATCAAAACATCCACACTGTTTTAATAAAAAAGAATCGCTTCTTTCTATGCGAGCGTCTCGTTGCTGTGCCAGTAAAATCCAGCCCTCTGAAAATGAATCACGGCCATTTGAATCTCTCCAGGGGCTGAAATGGAAGACAGATATCTTTAAAAATGAAATTAAAGAAGCATAACTCTCTGCAACTGACAAAACATGCGATCCATCACTCGCTGTTACGAGAAAGGCGGCACGGACGTAAATAAATCCACCTTGTGCGCGCCGCTGCCCTGAAGAGAAGCCTGACAGACAGCTGTAAACACACCGTGGGCATCCGTAACGCCTCTGCTGAAGTTTCCCGTCTCCTCCTGCACCATGTGCTCCTCTGCTTCTCTTTGCAGGCTATCCTAACGCTCTCAGGTTATATTTTAGGCCTCACCATTCAGATATCTGCACCCTGACTGCTGTTTGGGGAAGTTCCAACGTCTCCCAAAAGGTCACGAGATGTACCGCTGTGACAGACTCAGAGTTTCACAGCAGTGGGTTATATTTATGAGCAGTGATTCACCCTGTAGCTACTTTCTGGAGATGTTCTGCCTTTTCCCCCTGAAAGGCCTTGAGAGGACTTTTTCTTTCTCTCTCTCAGATCGCACCCTGAACAGTTTTCTTCTTGCAAGCAGCTTCACGCAATGAACAAATTCTTCTTCTGGTGCTACTTTACAGAGGAGACTGAAAAATATGACAAGCGAGCAGCAACACTTAGAAAGATTAAAGGTTAATTTAAACGGAAAGAAGAGCAGCCTGTGTGTGGCTGGCTGCATTCCAACATGCAGACACTCGTATGCGAAAACTGCACACCGAGGTTAAAAACAGCGCTAACCCTGAGCGTCCAGCCTGTCTGTGGTGACAGCGAGTGTGTACGGTGTGTGTGTGTGTGTGTTACGACTTGTGTTTCTAATTTGTTTCATGCCACAGATGTTGCAGCAGCTGCAGCACGCCGTGCGTTCGTGTTCGTATATTCGCTTGTGCCAACTTGCACATTTGTATCGTTTGCATATTTGCTGGCGGGCTTTGCCAGCGTTCATGTGCCAAGAGCGCGTCTCAGTCAAAGTTACATGCCGTCTTCACAGAGCTGCTCCTTTTTCTTTTAGACACAGGTGTAACTAATAACATTAATTATGACTCAGTGGAGTGGTTTACTGGCACACCTAAATGGAACACAGCCATCGTCTGACATTAGCGCTCTCCCTTCCATGACATGTCAGAGTATCCGTCGTGAGAAAAGGTCTGCTATGCTTGCGTGTGCTTGCGATGTGAAACCAATTAATTCCAGCTGGGCAGTTCATTGTAATTTCCCAGCTGGGATGTGATAAGACCTGCCGGGCTTCCTACAAATTGCCTGCTAGCTTAAAAACACAAGGGAGAGGCCATATTTTAGTGCATGAATCAGGAGAGAGGGCCTGCAATTATTGGTGCACATTTGATTCAAGAATTCTCTTTTAAATAAAGTGCATAGAAAAGTTATGCAGCGAGATCGGCCTCAGGTCCAGCAAATCCAGACTAAAAAGCACGCATGTCGTCGATGTCCAGGTTGCAGAGCTTCACAAGAAAAGTCTCTGACCTTGTCCACCTTAGCTTCCTTCACCTGTGCAACCAAGGCAGCAAAGCATCTCGTCTCGTCTTTCATGGCGCAGCATCGCTGAGATGGTTACGGAATAACCCCCATCAGACCGGTGACATCTCCAAGAGAGCTTTGAGATGAGATTAGCATGTGGTACTGATTGCACGCTGTCTCACCACTTCCTGCGATTTCCAGGAACTCTGTCATCTTTGTTTGTTGTGGGGTCATGGAGTTCCTTGTGTAGTATGTGGTTAGATAATGTCAGGAACGTACAGTTGGATCGACTTGGTACCAATTTTCTTTGTGGGTACTCGGCTGCTGGAAAGTGGAGGAATGCTCCCTTCAGGTTGGGAGCGAGTTGCTGCCGCAAGCGAATGAGTATCTCGGGGTCCTGTTCACGAGTGATGGGGGGAAAATGGAGCGTGAGATGGACCGGCGTGTTGCGGACGTTGTACCGGACCGCTGTGGGGAAGAAGGAGCTGAGTCAGGAGGCAAAGCTCTTGATTTTCCAGTCCATCTACGTTCCAACGCTCACCTATGATTTTATCTGATATAGACTCCATGCACGTGTCAACATTCATATCAATTCGGGTGTGGGACAACCCCAAACAGTCGATATCATCCACCTTTACCATCACTACAGTTCTGACTGCAGTTCAATGCCTTGTTGATATTTTTTCAGCATCAAGATTAAAGAAAAAGTTTAATAAACTTCCAGTTTTTCACCCTGTCTCACACACACACGCGCGGTCTCGACATTGACGTATTTCACTAAAAGCGGCTCACTAAAGCGCCTCAAAGTAGAAGAAACAGCATCACGATTACAGTAGCATGGATCACTGTAATTCATGCCGTTGTTTTGAATGGTAGCTTTGGCAGATTTAATTACAGTGCTCTGTACTGCCACACAAAGGAACGACCATGGAGAGTGCACTGAGGGTGAATTCGCGCGCACCTCCTGATAATCTTCTTCAACACAGTTGCTTTCCGTTCTGTTGATTGCATTGTGTCTGCTCAGCGCGGCTGAATTTAGAACAATGAGGCGGTTAAGGTGTCGAGCTTGAGAGCTAATGGAGTCCCCGTGGGTTCGACCTGTGCAGATGATTAACTCCAGAAAACTGCAGTCCCCAATGTCCAAGCCGTGTGCTCATTATTGTGCACTCATATCGCACACTTAAGATATCATAGATACAAAATTGTGTTTCTCCAAACGAACAGATGTGATCTCTTCATTATGTGATAAACTTTCTCCTCGGGCTGCGGCAGAAAGATAAGAGTCGGCATTATTAAGAGCGGTGAAGGAGGTAAACAAACAAACAAAGGATCAGAACCAGCTGACATTTCATCGTTATCTGCGTCTTCATTGGAGCATCAGACTGATTTTATCTGATGCTGGCATTAAGTCGCTAAGCTTCATGACAGAAACCAGTCAAAAAGGTCAGAGCAGGTAACAGAGAGCAGGCGCAAACTGTTTGTTAGCTTCGAGAACGCTTGAATTTGGGGCAACTGGACTCCGTCTGGAAGATGACTGCAGCCCGCTCAGTCTGTAGGAGCTGTCGGGGCTTGGCAACCAGGCGGTGATGGTTCAAGTCCAGAGTATGGAGAGTAGACTGGTAGCTGGAGAGGTGCCAGTTGACTTACACACTGAGGGGCCATTGAGCAAGGTACTTAACCACTAACTGCTCCCATGGCGCTGATGCTTGGCTTCTTCACCATCACTCCATCATCAAATAATAATCCCTACCTCGTTTTAGCTCCTCTAGTCCTTTTATATAAGAACACCTACACACAAACCTTTGGGTTGGTCAGACAGCTTCCAGAGGAGCCGTGTGTCGGATTTAGTGGTATCTAGTGTTGTAGCTGCTGATTGATCGCCTCCAGAATGAAGACGACGTTGAAATGGCTACAAAATGTGTGTATCACATGAAAAGACGTCATATGTAGACCCGGCGTTTGATTTGTGTACTGTAGAAACAACATGGAAGAGGAACCACAGGATCTGTAGATATAAGAGCAGAGCCCCTGAATCCTGCACACTGGACCTCTTAAAGGAAAAAGTAACAGAACTGAAGAACTCATGACTTTCACACTGTGACAAACACTGAAAGAATTCTCCCTGAACACGCTAAAACAACTAAGACTCCAATTTATTCTTCCCCTTTCCGCTCAACCACGAGGTTGCGTGTCCATGTCCGCACAGACTCTGTGCACGATGCACTAAATACATTTCCCGTGAGACAATGAACTTCTGAACACCACATGCACCGAGTTTATTAAAAAAAAGCGAAATTTCGGTCATAAAGCAACATCCATTAAAAAGCAACCGCAACGTCCGACCGGAGACTATTACAGCATCAATAATTGATGAAACGCCCTGCAGAGTTTTCATCTAAACAAACACAGTTCTGTTTACGCTCAGCGTTTCTTCCTTACTCTTAAAACATTTGCAAAGTTGATTAGAAGACTTTGTCAAAGGATCCATGAGCCTCCGCAGACCGCGAGCCAGGAACGCACTCACCAAAACATCTCCTCCATAGCTGCTGCTGCTGCCGGTCAGCACAAAAACACAATCTACTTTAATACATGTGCTACCAGGTGTGTCAACATTCACTTTGACGTTCAACAAATAGTTTGCATGGATCACATTCCAGCGAACATTTAAATTAGATTTGTCAGTGAAGCTGCAAACAGAGGACGGACGCGCAGAGCCAGAAGCTTCATGTGAAAATGTATCCAGCTCAGTAAAGTAAGAAATATTAATATAACTGTGTGGAACCTGTTAACGAAACAAATCAACTTCATTCAGCTGAAGATGGCGTCAGATTGGTCACGTGACTCAGAGACGAGCGTTGACGAGCTCAAACATTAGCACACTCCGCTCAAACTGAAGCACTGACTGCGCTTTGCACCATTACCCCTCGTCATTACGAACGTCCGACCAATCTACTCTCTCCATTCATCACTTTCCATTCAGGAGACGTCCTCAACGCACTCCAGAGATTATTTATGTTCACGACAGCTTCCAAAAAAATGTTCTGCACAGATGAGCATTAATTGTCTAGAAACGTAATGTACAGCCAGCTCAGGGGGAAAAATCAACAAGTTCTTTGCTAGATGAATAATGTATGATAGTTCTCAGGTTTGAATACTAACCCACACACACACACACACACACACACACCTTTTGAAATCAGAATACGTTTGAAGTTATGATCTGCTTAAGAAGAAGAAAAGAAGGAAAAACTGCCATTAAAGCAAATGTCAGATGTTAGTACACAGCTGATTCTCTTGTTGTGTGTGAAGATTAAACTCTGAGGTATCACTTAGGCTCCCATTAGCATTCATTAGCTCGTGTTGTTACAGTCATTTATCCTCCCTGTCAGCAATATGTGATGTTATATCATAAAATAACTGAACTTAAATTATGTTGGTGCTACATTCACTTGTACTCAGGTGACTGCTGTCTCTGTCATACAATCACAGCGTGAAGTACGTAACGCTTTACGGCACTAAGTCACACAGCACCAACTATTTCACTGATTCTGGTGAAACTGGATCAGATTTTATGGAGAAAATGTTTCCTGGTTTTCCCTCTGATGTCCTCCGGCTGCTCCGCCTCAACTCTCTGTGATTTACAGAGTTTATGATGGACAGTGAAGTAACCTGCTGACAGCTGGAGCTGCTGTTAGCTCATGTTAGCTCAGTCTGTTAGCTGCTGTTAGCTCATGTTAGCTCAGTCTGTTAGCTGCTGTTAGCTCATGTTAGCTCAGTCTGTTAGCTGCTGTTAGCTCATGTTAGCTCAGTCTGTTAGCTGCTGTTAGCTCATGTTAGCTCAGTCTGTTAGCCGGGGGAGTGTTAGTGTTTGTACCACAGGCGTTTTGGACCACTGGGAAGAAGAAGAAGAAGAAGAGGTTTAGAGAGATACTGATAGAGAGCTGGTGGACAAGTGGGTAATGTAACCGGGCTCAGCAGCCTCTGTGGACATACTGGCAGAGGAGAAGGGAGTGAAGAGGACGCTGAAACTGGAGGTAACAAACACAGTGCTGCTTTGTGCTTTTGTTTTGCAGCAGTTGAACTTTTCTCCTGTGAAATCAGTGCATGATGGGAAAATACCTGACGTGCCCTCAGTACACAAACTCCTGACACTAACGAGGCGATCACGGTGAACGCGGCACCTTCTTTAGCGGACAGCTGTAATGTACGACATGGCATCATCACATGATGAGATGGGAACAGAAATATACCTTCACATCATCTCCTCAACTGATTACATTTCATTATTAGCACCACGTTTGTGTGTGTGTGCGGGGGAGTGTGTGCTCATTCTCGTCAGTGTGTGTTGGTCGGCTGGAGCGAAACCCCAGTGCAATCAGTTTTTAATTTCCCTGAAATCAAATTACATGGAAGGGCAATAACCGGAGCGCTGGACTATGGGAAAGTCATCTTGGAGATTATAAATCGACCCTGGAGCGTGTGAATGTGTAAGTGCATGGAGTCTGTATGTGTGTGTGTGTGTCAACGTGTGTCCACACACATGCGTGTGTATTACAGACATCCAACAATAAAATCAGCCACAGCGGCGCGCTCGGGTAATGACATGCGTAACAGGTGGAAAATGGAAAACTGATGTCGTAAATGAATGCTGAGCAAGAAATCAAGCCGGCAACAATCTGCTGACTGTTTTCTGTAAAGTCCTCACAGTACTGTACCCAATTAATTAGGTCATTAAAAAAAAAGAGAGAACTATTAGAAGACGCTGCCCTGCTCCATAATTTGTATTGATCTGCTGCAATGAGCTTATGCATGGCTCCGCTCAGAGATTGCTTTTCCCATAGCAGTTTGCAGCTAACGGAGTGCTTCGTGAACTCATAATGGATCGCTCGTACTTTTAAATAAGTTTACTTTGCTGTTACTGCTTCACGCCGTCGTCTAACATCTGTTTCTGACTCACGCTCTCGAGCCAGACAGAAGGACTAACTTCTTCCTAACGTCACAACGTGTGAAGCTTTTAGCTCTTTGGTGAGTTGACGACAGACGACTGAACTGACCAGCAGCAGAGATGACGGACGAATATGTCGGACACTACTTATGACAACACTGGGGTTGCAAAATTCTGGGAATTTTCAAAGTTGGAAACATTCAATGGGAAATTAACGGGAATAATCCGGGAATTTGCAAAATCGAAGGTTGGTCCTTTAACAGGGAACTTAAATATAGTTTGAGGAAAATATATTTCAGCGTCATCTTGACTAAAACTAAATATCTACTATTCCTCAGTCACATGACAGACCACACTGCTTACTGCAGGGCTATTGAGGCCACGCCCCCTACCTGCACAGGTGATCTCTGTACCTGGACCAATAATATTGTTCAATAAAATGATTCAGAAATAAATCTGTTGAACTGTTCTTTAATTGTTTTATTATTTCTAAAACTAAATGTTTATTTTTATGTTTGGATGTGATGCCGTTTGTTAAAATTACCCACAATTCACACTTAATTCACATAAATGGAGAAGTTCCCAATTTGGAATATTCCCAAAATTCCCGACCTTAACTTCCAATTTACTGGAAAGTTTCCACCCCTTTGTAATCCTTGACAACTCCAGTGTGACGTTTCCCATTTACTCAGCTGTTCGTGCATCTTACAGCTGTGAAGCTCCTGACAGGTTGCCGTGGTTACACAACCGTTTTAAAAATAAATGTCTGAATCTCTTCAGCTCAGGTCCGGCTGTAAAAACAAGAGCGTGGCAGATCGGATCAATCCTGGGGAACAAAGCAAAGTGTGCGGCGTGTTGTAGAACACGGGAAGATATCACGACCCGCCGAGAGTGGCGAGGGGTCCCTGAGCAGCCCGACCTGGAGCTGACGTCAGGACCGAGCATGCTAACACGCTAAGCAGCAATCAGAGTCACGTTTGCCAGATGCTTGTCTGTCTGCTGTTTGGTCAGAGCTCCTCGATCTTCACGGCAAACTGAGACCTCAAAAATGCAAAAACGCTCCTGACAGCAGAGCCGGATGATGAATGTGTGCGGGTCACCACAGCTGATCTCGTACGCATTACACATCGTTGATCTATATGAAAATCCTGATTGCTGCAGCTTTAAGGATTATTACTTCCTCACCACATAAACTTTGAGGCAGCACTTTTTCCACTTTCCACTCATCCTGGCGAAGCTTCAGCTGCGAGCGCCGCGCCTCGACGCTTTCCCTGCGTCTGTCAGACAAACTGCTGAGATCTCTTTAATGAAAGTTAGCGAGCGCTGATCAAAGCCCGCGTGCTTTGCTCTCACGTTTGTTTTGATCAGACTTTTTTCACCTGGAGATGCTTTTTTTCTTTCACAGGATAAAAGTTACTTAAAGAGCTTCAAACTATTCAGGAGAAAACATCTTTCATGTTCGCTGCAGAGGGACGTCTCTTTGTTTCCAGAGCTGATGAAGGCTTTTAAAGGAGCGCTGTACGTCAGCTGAGCTGCCACCTACCTGTGATCTGTAACAAAAGATTCATTCACAAATACACTGAGTGTCTGCGGGAGGAAAAGGAAGTGATGGAGTTAAGAGAAGAGGAGACGCGCCGTGAGTGATTTCAATCAATCAGCGCGAGCTCTGTGGGGAAATCAGAAGCAGACAGCTGATTGATGAATCAGGACCAAAACATGTTCTGTCAACTCTTCCGCTCGGCTTCCAAATCTCTGACTTAATGCAGCCAAGCGGGCACGATGTTCATTATCGCTTCAGGCTCGGCTCGTGATTTCAGGAGGGACTTGGTGAAACATTTAGGCTCTTTGAACCCTGGGAAATTTCATGCCGGTCCGGGATGAGAGGGAAAGCCCATGAAGACGTCCTGCATCATCACCAGGAATGGGCTCGGCACAGGAGAGTCCTGCAGCCGTGCGTCATCTGCAACCTTACCAAGCATTTCCATAACTGTCGGCCTTTCAGGTCCAATCCTGAAAATCATCCATCCATAAAACCTTTTCTCCACAGGACTCGTTATTGTTATTTTAATTAATGCAACCAATCACAGGTACAGCTCTGGCTTTACTGCATGTTTCATGTTTCAACACCTTTAAAGCCTGGGCTGATAAAGCAGCTGTTAATATGCACACTGGATTAAAACACGCGTGTCCTGAGGCGGCGTGTGTTTTCATTACGCCTCTCTGAGTAAGATCGCTGCTGTGGAATGAGTTCAGGCCTTCAGGAGTCCAATAATCCGACCAACCGGGGACCAGATAAACACTGCTGCAGAAAAACAGTCCGTTTCTTCTTCTTCTTTGTTCTGAGTATGTTTTACCTAATTTGGCATTCTGTACAGTACAAAACGCTGCTGGCTTTAAACACACACACACACACACACACACAGCACGGGATAATTGAAAGCAAATGCTCACAAGGAAAAAGCCGTCGTGGCTCCTGCAGGAAGCCGTGATGGCTCCATCAGCTCCACGTATACGTTTGTCCATCAAACAGAAAGAAGAGCGCTGAGCTCGGCTAACACCGACAACACGAGCACCTGCGTTTGCTATTTTTCATCTTTGCCAACAATTTTTAGCTCATTAAATTTACGTGCCTCCATACTGCAGCATGCTAACTGAATAAACCCAATGAAAACGGATCAAATCAGCACCTGGCCACCTGTTCTCTGCACAGCGGGGCGGACACGCACAAAGTTTTCTCGCCTCGCGCTGTCTCTGTCTAACAGAATTAGAACTCCGGGGCTCCGCTCGCGGGGCGGGCTGATTGTTTTACCGGCACTGTTTGCCTCTGAAGCAACATTTTACAGGACGGTTTGCAGAGTGCATGAATGTGGACATCTGTGCACAGTGTAACATCGACCAGGTCAGCAGCAGCAGCTAATCTTACTGACTCTTCCAGCAGCAGTCAGCCAGCTCGGCGTCTGTCTTTCAGCCTTTTATTTCACCAAGCTCTCACCAACCACTAAAAGTCAGTCCCAGATTTACTCTCGTCCGGCGGCTTCTTGCTCGCTCACTCTCTCCTTTCTTTCCTCTCTGTCATCATGTCCATAGAAGGTGTTAAATATCCCCCATACCCCGGGCCCTCCTCTTCCTGGTGGTCCAAACACTTGTTATCTTCTTCTGACAATGCCCCCTCTTCAAGCTGCTCAGTCTGGTTACATTGCCCTCTCAGCCGGCTCTGAATCTGGCACGACACTGGCTCCCCCCGGGCCTGTACGCCCCCTCTTCTTCTTCCCTGGTGGGTAAAAACACCTGTGGTACAAACACAGTCACCAACCTCTCTCAGCTTCAGCAGCCATTGGCTGCTCTCTCCCAGCGTTCCCCTGCCGATAACTCCCCGCGGGGACGATGTCCCTGCTGTCCGCATGCAGATCCGTGGAGTCACATGCGTCTGTCAAAGTACGTCCACTAAAAGTTCTTGCTGTGTTCTTTCCTTCCGCGTGCTCACTCAGCTGATCCGTGTGTGGCGACACACTCCGCTCAGGACGCCATGACCTCTGTATATTTACATAGCAAATAGCTGTTTGCTGCTTTGTTAATGTTCTAAATCTTGTGTATGTATCTGACCTTTTAAAGTCCGGGAACATCGCGGTCAAACTGAAATGAGATTACAACATTCACTCTGACCCGTACCTTAAAAAGTTCTGCAGCGCTGACCGCAGGCTGTCGTCTGTCTCGCGAGGACACTCTGCGCTGTTAAGCTGCAAAGGAGACGTGATCCAATTAAACGTGTTCTTCATGCGAGTTTTGCAGTTTGGCAAACGTGTCTGTCGCCGTCTTCCAGGCTTCGTTCCTCGTCAACACCTCAGGTAGTCAGGCGAGGTGAGAATGACAACGAGCTGCAAAAAGGAGACGCGTGACTGAAGTTTCCAATTTGTCTGTCTGTGTGTGTGTGTGTGTACAACATGTCAGCTCTTACAGCAGCCCACGACTGTAGCAACACGACAAGAAAGCGTCCTGCACTGACAGCAGTCCTCTGCCTGTACGCGGCTGCATTAACATGCATCACCGGCGGCCGCCGTGAAATCAGATCGCTCTTCCTCCAACGAAATGCAAATAACACACTCGTCTGTGGCTGATGTGAAATGTGAACTCTTTTGGAAAGATCTTGTAATCAGTGTTGGGATGAAACGCGGCGTGCGGCTTCCTCGAGCTTGTTTCGCTGATTAGCACCCTGCAGGTAATAAACCGGCCGCTCACGGCCTCACGGAGCTTTTGTTTCTTTTTATGATGAAGGAGATTCTTAAAAGCAGCGCAGCGCTCAGTTTGACACGAGTGCGAGCTTCGAAAAACATCGAGCTATGAGCGAGACAAACACGGCTGGTTAACGCCAGTGATCGTGAAAGCCTTTAGATACGTGACGCTCGGTTCAGACAGGACAAGCAAAGCTGTCAAGAAAACACAGATAATTCAATTTAAACTACATAAATCAGAACGTAAAAGATCTGATCCTCCTCATTCTGTATGCAAACCCTTCTGTGCCGCACCGAACACGGTGAGTAACCTCACTGCACGACGTTTCCTCCAGGCAACAAATGGAAAAATTGAAAGAATTCATGCACATGCATGTGTTTTTATTCTGATATCAAAGATAAATAATTCATATTACTCTTCTCTGGCTCTGTGCCACACGTGGTTTTGCCTCCCACGTTGAAATGTAACATCGTATCCGGATCATCGGGAACCGGCCAGATATTCCAACATTCATAAACGTCGTGTGAGGGTCAGAGATACGTTCAGCTTCCTGACAGCAAAGAGCGGACACACAGAGTGTTCAGTAGAGTTTGTCTGTAAGGAACACACACACACACACACACACACACACACACACACACAGTGTTCCCAGTGAGGCTGCTGTCATGCACGCTTCATTATCCTGCGGGATCATCATCCGTCTCCCTGCGGTTAGCGTACAGGCTGCCAGCCTCAGCAGACGAGTGTTAACACGAGTGTTTACGTGGCCGTGTGTGTGTGTGTGTGTGGGCCGGTTTGTCGTGTTAACATGACTCATTACACACCTCGTCTTCTTGTTTTGGACTCTGAGGTTCTTCCTTTCGCTCTGTGTGTTACCGCGCGGCCACCTCAGAGGCCGACCCGGCACGTTCAAGACACACAAAGCACTTCTCCTGCGTCAGCACTGCGACGCCGTAAAACTCAGTGTGAACAGAGGAGAGCAGCGAGAGTCATTCATAATGGATAATGAACTCTCCCATTTATCTCTCTTTCACCGTCCCTCGCCCGTCTTCTGTCTCTCTCTCTCTCCTTTCTTTTTCCATGATGGGTAAAATACTGTTGGGATGAATATGTGTAGTGTTATTCTTGTTTTATTGAGCAGAAACGGTGGAGATGGGCAGGAATTGTGCTGCCTCAGCCCCGAGCAACGCGGTGTGTAAATCAGAGCTTACAGCAGGAGGAGCTCATTAATGTGGATGAAGCGGGACAGACGCGCTGCACGAGGCCTGGAAGAGAGCGGAGACGGAGACAAAGCAAGAAAACTTGTTAACGGAGGCTGTAACTAGGCATGAAATTTGCAATTTGGCTGGCCGATATGAAATGAAGTGCTTTCTTAAAATGGCACTTTTCCACTTTTAGTGGTTTGATTACTTTCTGAAAGAATCTTCAAGAAGTTCAACCACGAATCAGACAACACACACTCCGTGTGTGTGTGTGCAGACAGCAGCGCGACATGTGTGTGCAGACAGCACACACTCCGTGTGTGTGTGTGCAGACAGCAGCACGACGTGCGTGTGTGTGCAGACAGCACACACTCCGTGTGTGTGTGTGCAGACAGCAGCACGACGTGTGTGTGTGTGCAGAGTGTTTTACTGTCCTCACGCTGGAGGATGTTGTTCGCTCCACACTCACATAACTGTTGCAGAACTTTAACGCTTCCCAATAATACGGTAAAAATATATTATTAGCATTTTATTCCATATTTTACTTCTTTCTTTTTCATTAAAAAACACAGTTTTGCTGTATAACTGACAAAATGCAACATGAACGCTGCTTGAAATGAAGTTTCTGCCGTGAAATATTACAGTAACTACAGTACTTCTGTTCCTGCAGTATGAAACTAGCAGCTGTGGTTGGCAGAATGTTTTGCCTCTGATATAGAATACTGCTTTATCCTGCATGAGTACGACTGTGCTTTAAAGTGTGCTGAAGGAAACAGCAACACGGCCTCATAAATGGAAATAATAGGCACCGTGCACAGAAATATTCCCAGTGCAGTCACATGACAAACGAGTGAAGTCCAGTCATCTCTATTGGTGTCCATGAAGTCCTCAGGGAAATATCCGGTCCTTCAACTGAGAGCTGCGAGACTCAGGAACAAACTTTAGGAAGGAAGGAAGCTGATGTGTGGTTGCTATGGTTACCAGTAATGTAGTACACCTTGCACACTAATATAGATCTGTAGTTAAACACAGTCTATACACACACACACATCTACAGTCTCCACACGTGATGGCTCCAATAATAACCGAAGATAAATTGTAATTATTATAATTGAACGTGCCACTACTGAATGAAAAATGACCAAAGTCCAAACTGTGATGAAAAATAGATTGAAGAAGCTGCTGCAAGCTGCTGCTCTGGCTGTCATGACTGATGTCTCTGTCCACCAACCTGGCCTCGCCTCACTTTCATTTCTTACTGTCACACACACACACACACACGCGGCGACGGCGTGTCTTGCTTTGTGTGTCTCGTGTACGGGATCTGTGCGACGTGCAGCGCGGACTCACTCGAGCTCCCCGAAGGTGGAGAGCCTGAGATCTGCCAAGTTAAAATTTATAATCCATTTATGCAATTAGCGGTGCTGTATAGCATCTGACTGATGAGGCTCTGACATAAGTGCTGCTCGTTAAGGAAAGAATAAGCCATCAATTTTTAATTATCTGGCTGCGTTATGAGCTACAGTTACATGAACGGACACAATTCGAGCAGCCATTAAACGCAACGTTCTAAAAACAACGGAGTGAAGGTGAAGATGAAGCACACTGTTCTTTCTTTGTATCAGTTTCTCATGTTACGCGGAGATGAGCTTCATAACTTTCATTATAAATGATCTCAGGTGGAATACGGACATGAAAGACCGTCTCAGTCCTGCTGGACTGCAGCAGAACCAGAGATGCCAGTCACACTGTAAAGACTGAGCGATCTGAGCTGGTTCAAATCATCTCAGTGACGGAGAATTTTCATGTTGTACAGCTGCCAAATTAATCGTGGCGTTCCCCAAGGCTCAGTTTTAGGACCTGGCTACGTTTTTTAATCTTTACGCGCTGCCGCTTCAGGACGTCGTGAGGAGACACACAGCGTTCATTTTCATAGCTGACACACACGATGACACACAGCTCCACGCTGCAGCGTCTCCATCAGAGAGTTTTCTGCAGCTTAACGAGGACAAGACCAAAGTTTTAATTATCGGCGCTGAAGCGCAGAGAGAGAAACTAATTATGAAACCGCACAAACTTAAAACCACGTCAACAAGTACAGACTCTGATCTTAGCTTTGAACCTCCCGTCAAAAACATAACTGAGAATGTTTCTGAAGAACAAAAGGACGATCGTTTCTCACAGCAGAAATGCATCGGCTTAACTTTCTGCTCTCTCTAACCAGAACTGAGCTCAGCAGTCACGCCGAAACTTGGCAGGATCAACTAAACTTAGCAGGAAACAAACTGGACGCATCCTGAGTCTCAGGACATTTCTGTTTTATTTAATATCTCTGTGTTAAATATTTCCTCACCGCTTGCTTCAACCTGGAGTTAAAGCTCTTGTTTCTGTTCTGAGGAGTGAGGAAGGATCTCTGAGGAGCCACGAGCGAGGATACATGAGAGGAGCCTTCATGGTGCTGACAAACCAACACAACAAAAGACAGAACTACTATTTGATTTCATTTAAAGGTCTACGTCATGAATAATCACAGCTGAGCTCGATGTTGATGTTTTTTATCTACGTCAGTGTCACTCTGTCACACATTACACCTGTTCCATCCTAATCAATGATTCCAGGATCATATTCTGGGTTCAGAACAGAAAACACAGCCTGCCAGCAGAAATGATCCCGTGTGTGTGAGCAGGACTCAGTACTCAGGTGTTAAACAGGTAACAGGCTGATAACTGCGTGACTTTTATTAGCATTTATCAGCTAACAGCCTCGTGATCGGGAACGGACGTCGCGTCACGTGACACTTCCTCTCTCCTCGTGACGGTTTCTCCTCCCTCCGCCTCGGGCGGCGATTAAGATGCGAGGAAAGATGCAATTGAAGAGATTTGGGATGCAGCCGGTGCGAGCAGAGGAGGAGAGGAATTAACAAATTGAAAGAGAAAATCTTTAGAGTGAAACCGAGTTTGGCAGCTGCCTTGATACACGAGATTAGAAAAGCACTGACAACAACAGCAGCAGTTGCCAAGCGATGTGTAATCATGATTGAACTCATTTTTCTGGCCTACAGTAGCTACAGCAACCATGTGGATGTGCTGGAGCTGCTTTCCCACATATGTTTAAGTCCGATTAGCATATTTCCACAATTCCAGAATTTGGATGTGACAGACTCTTTTATACGAAGTGACCGCTGGTTGTCCACTTTAACTCCCAGCATCTCTTTGCCGTAACCTAGCAACTCCTCGCTTGATCGAATGCTGTTCAGCGAGAATTGTCGAGAGCTTTGAAACTTTGCCAAGTGCAGAGCGAGCTTCAGAGAGACCAAACACGGAGAGCAGTTGGATGATAGCAGACATTATCGCGCATTCAAAGGGACGTTGCCATTTTGTGGAGCGCTCAGGGCGTCGAGTGTGACGGCTTCACTAACAAAGCCCGTCGCCGCAGAGACGCTCATAAAAACAGCAACACAGGAGCCGGCGCAGTGTAGCAACGCGGAATCTAATTTCTAAACCGAGACGATGGGAAATATAGTGTTCTGAAACAAGGCCGTAAAACACGGCCTCTTCCTCGTAATTAATCTGGATTAACAAGCCGAGCCAAATTGCTCGCAGACTGTATATTGTTTCCACCGCGAGCTAAGAAGCGTCGTTAAAGCACGGCAGAAATAACAGTGGACGGGACGAGAGCAGGACTGTACGTCACTGTGTCTTATTATTCCACTGACAGGGGAGAGGACTCCTGTGTGTGTGTGTGTGTGTGTGTGTGGCTGCTTTTATGAGAAAGGAAAATAATTGCGGCTGTAATTGGTTTTTGGTTTACTTTGATAGGAACACACAGCACTGTGGGTCAAATATAAGACAAAGACAAACTGTGTTTTTGTATTTGTCAGGTAGTGAATGTGGAATATCAGAACAAATGTTTTTCTCTGCCTCTAATTTATTCTGCTGCATTTTTAATGCTAAAACAACAGCAGCGTACGTCGAGGGAGCTGTGATTCAGACTGTCGTGGTGATTTCTTACAGTGCAGTGATACCAGCCTAATTTACTCACTCATCCAGACACAAAGCCACACACACACACACTGTGCCCTCACATGTCAAGAGCTGAGGTTATACAAACTCCTTGTCACCGCGGGAACCTTTTCTGCGTTGATCTCGAGCTAATTGGACTGAACTGTGACTCCGTCGTCCGCACACACACACGTGGCCGCGTGCCGCTTTATTCAATTTCTGCTTGACAACGGCTCCAATTTAAAAACGTCGCTGCGAGTTCATTGAAGGTAAGAGAGATGCGTCTCATCTTCTTCACGTCCTTCCCGCGTCTCCTCCTGCTGCAGTCTTCAGAAAGTTGCGGTCACAGACCCTCAAACATACTGAACCTAACGACGAGTCGGGACTGGTTTAACCAGTAGGGGGCAGGAGAACTTCACAACAACCCTTCAAACATTCAGCCAGCAAACATCAACAACATCTGTGTCAAAATCCAAAACTATTGATTTCTTTTTGCTCGGTTTTGGTCTCCACCAACTTCTGGGGAAATTATTTCCATCTCTAAGAACAGAAAAGTTGCTTGTGTTGTCTGTTTTGGTGCCGAGCAGCTCGCACAGACTTGTTTCTTTCAGCTTTTCACATGTTAGCAAACAGTTGGTCATTAAACAGGAACATCGCTCTTCATTTGGATTTCTGCAGCGTTAAAAAGTCTGCGCCGCTTTTTGCTCGGTTTTGGTCTCCACCTCGCATCTCCCTAAGCAGCTGCAAAAGGCCACGTAAATGTGGTTTTTAACAGCTTTTCAGCAAGTGCCTGCAAAAAAGAGACACTCTGAGACTGACTGTGAGACTGACTCTGAGACTGACTCTGAGACTCTCACGCCTACTGGGCTTTTACATTTTATCGTACTTGTCATCAGTCAGTATAGGAGCGTTACAACATGTGTGGCGATGGCAGCGTGGGCGGTGACTGACTGACATGTTTTTCTCCTGTGGGCTTACTGTAGCTAGATATTTATACATTTCATAACCTGCTGCTGAGATTGTTCAAGCCTGCTCGGCTGCTGCTGCTGATAGCGGCGCTCATGCACACTCGCTGTTAATACAGCTTAAAAACAATATATAATAAACAAAATATCATTAAAGAATATGGAGGAATCTCTGCATGAAATGAGCAAGGCCAACGCTGTAGTGTTCGAACGTCTCAGTCTTATTTAAATTAACAAAAAGAAACAATAAATTAAACTAACTTCTGCATTTTTTCCTTTTCCAGTCACGGAGGCTTCGTCTGTACGAGGCGTGTACTTATTTTTTTGTCTTGAGCTTCTTTGCACAGTTGCTGTTGACAGTTTTGCAGATGAGGCATTCCAGTGCAGGACGGCGAGCTTCCATGAAGCGCTCACACGCTCAGGTTTGCTCATCTCAGACGGAGATGCGCTTCTTTGAGCTTCGCGTGCCGTGACAAATCGCTCCGTTCTCCGGCGGTGGAGCTGCCGTGCGTGTGAAAAGCTCACATCTGCTGCGCGCACCCAGAAAAATCACGCCGGAAGCCATGTTTGTTTCAACCGTCAACCTTCAGCAAGAGCTGCAGCACGGCTGAAGTCGGTTCTTTAAACGTCGCTGCTGATTCCCTCCATGAAATATTATATAAAACATTATTAATGTTTATGTTGCCTGTTTTACTTCTGAACGCTGGATGTGCTACCTGTAAGATCCAAAATAAAGAGCAGCTCATAGCAGCTAAAAAGCTGGACTGTGATGTAATATTGTAGATTTACTCGGATGAGTTCGTCCACAATAAACTCAAATCCAATAAATTACAAAGTGCTGCCACGTTCTGTCAGGTTCATCGATCATTTGAGCTGAACAGCAACATTTATGTTTACAGTTAAAATCCACCAAACCGACAGTAAAAGACCGTAAACACAGTCAAACACAGAATAAAGTAGCATTTTATATTAGAGACGGCATAATGTTGAATATTTAATGGAATATTTTACTGTCTTTGTTTTTTACCATAAAATCTACAAACATTTTAAAACAGGGAATAAAACACAAACCTTAAACAGTATTAAAAAAAAGGTTGTTTACAATTTTTATTACAGTGAAATTCTGTCAATCACAGCTGCCCTTATTTTTATTATTATTCTCTCAGATTGGTTCAAAGCTTCAAACAGTGAAAATAACAGCTGCAGTTTGTCTTAATAAAGAGTTTGAACTGGCTAATCGTCTTTGTGCGTCTTTCATATCTACAAAAATCAATATGTCGTTATTTTATGAAACGTTCGCATTCAAAGGAGCGATCGAGACAAAATGGAGGCCAGCCAGTCAAGTTGAACAGATCAGCTGCTTTCAGTGAACATCTTTAAAGTCTCTCTCCCATCAGGGGATAATAAGTCCTCCAACAGTCGGCGTATTCTCAGTCGACCTCGTCTCTGGTTTCAAGGACTGCAGAAGAACAGCTGGATGCATGAATGCTGCTGCCATCCTCTAATTTCTGCCTCCGTCTTAACATCACTCTGTTTGCACTGAGGCCAGCTGCACCTCCATCAGACCTGGGCCAAAACCTCATCTTCAGGTTGGGATTTCACCGCAGGCCTTCCAGAGGCAGCCTGGATACGCTCTGCTCCACCTGCTCCACCTGCTCGAAGGACATGAGCCCAAAAAACTGTGATGCCAACTCCTGGATTCAAATCTGTCGTAGTTTTTGTTTCTGCTGTTTTGTTCCATCTGTTCAATCCGAGCTCTCAGTCCTCCAAAGTCAACCTTCCTTCCTCTGTCCTCCTCCTCACCTGGCTGATCACCTCGTCACCTGCTCCTCATCATCCGGCTCGGATGCCACCAGATCATCCAGCCTCCCTCGAATGCAGCCAAATCTTTTTGAAACGTGTTTTTTTTTTGCAGCCCGCTAACCTCGATCTGCGACTCAGGATGTTCCACAGCACACACGCGTCCGCCTGGGCTCCACCTGCCGTCGCACGTTCACCTCCGTCACCAGCAAACTGTTGCTCTCCGGCTGTGTTTGCACTAAAAGTTCAACTTACAATAAGAGACGCCATCCAAAGCTTCTATTCAACCCCTGCGTGTGTGAGTGGTGTGCTGAACGGAGCCGAAGAGGTGTTCACTGAAAACTATCTCTGTTCCACCCCGCAGAGTGCAAGTTGACTCAGACGGTGACATTTTTAGAAATTATTTATCGATCCGCCGAGAGTGCAGCGCCGGCCCACGGCTAATATACCTGCAGGTGATCTCGTGGGACGGCGGGCCAAATTTCCACATTCCATTTATCACGGAGAAAAAGACACTTCCTGAAGAGAGCGGTCCATCGAGGCGCGGGGAGGAGCGGCGCGCTGACCTCTTCATGTTCACACACAGTCCACACATCCATTATTTATGTAGAATATTGATTAGTGCAACTTTAATGTGCACACGCAGCGCTCGCGCGCTCAAACCAAATTAAACTTCATGTTTCTATGTTGCAGTCAGACTCAGATTTAGAAGCTGCTTCATGAAATAACAGGTGTCGACATTTCAGGTCGACTCTGGAGGTTTGACCCGTCTGAGCGTCTGATTGGCGGTCACGGCGCTGAGCGACTCGCACTCAAACGACGGCTTCTCCTTCACCGTGATGAAAACAACAACTAACAACAGCTGCAACATGTTTGGTATCAAATAAAAGAGGAAATCGTGTTTAACGTGAAAAGAACTTCATCTCTCTTTCTTCGCTCGTTTGAGTGACGCTTCAATGTTCGAGAACTCTCCCGCGGTCTGAAGGGGGATTTAGGGACCACGTCCACGAGAAGGAAGGAAGGAAGTTTGAGTCACTTCATGAAAATGTGTGTTTGAGTCAATTCCAGGTGTGAGAAATCTGGAAAGAGAGGCCGGATGATAGGAGGAGCTGCAGACGGAGGCCTGAGGACAGTGCTGGGAGTGTGTCACATCGTGCTTTACACTCTGTGCATCCATTGAAATGACAAATCCTGCTCGTTCTTCCTGCCGATAACAAGTTCCCCCCCGAAACGTTTCTATTTTTTGCAGGATGATGAGATGACAGTGTGCTTAGCCGGCGTTATGCAGAATCTGCTGCTCACAGTGTCAGGTGTCAATCACACTGGAGACAAAGCTCACACACCAACGAGAATACAGTCATCCACACACACACACAGCAACAACAAACACACAGCCTCAGGCAGGCAAAGCGTGGACAAAGCCTGTTGTTGCAGATGCTGACTTGTGGACGTCGTTGGAAGGGGAACTCTCTCGGGGCAGCCGGGTTCACTCTTCTGCTCTTTAAACTCCCCGTGCTGCAGCGGACGGTGTGTTCTGCTGAGACAGTGATTCATTAACATACATATGAGGGAAGTGTGCTCACCGGGGAGTTTGGAAGATTTGAGTTTTAAACTCCTACAAGGCACCGGGAGGTCGATGTGTGTGTGTGTGTGTGTGTGTGTGTGTGTGTGTTCGTTCTGGAGGCCATCACGGAAGTGTTCGGGAAATTAGACGAGGGGCTCCCTGTTTGTCCTTGATGCTTCATTTTCACGGAAAGCGGTCAATTAGTTCCAAAAGTGTATCAGGTGGATTTATAAATATGATAATTTGTGCAGTTTGCTCAGGGACGGCACGACGCCGGGCAATTTATGGCTGCACAGCTATTGTAGCCGCTGTAAGCCTGGACGGCCTCAGGCGCCTTTACAGAGGTAATAAAGGACAGGCAGTCTGTGCTCCGGGAGAGGCTGTAACTACTTCAGCGTCTAAACACACACACGCACACACACACACAGCGCGGGTACTTGTGAGGATTTAAATGGGATCTTCAAGGACTTTAATGTTCCCACAAAACTTTGAAAAACATTAGTATCTGACGACTGCGCCGGCAACAGAAACCCAAAAAAAACCCATCATCTCACAAATGGAAGATGGTATCTGTGGCTTTCATCGGGTTCACGGCGGGCTGCTAAATGATTTAGCAAAAAAACAGAGGAGGGAATTGGAGGACGAGTACTTCTTTTTTTAAGGGTTATGCTAAAGGCTGGGCTCCCTTGGTGAGCGTGTACGAGCGCCCAGGAAATTGGTTCAAAATTAAATAAGCACAAAAATCATCCACGGCTCGTAAAACTGAAATAATGTGAGTGTGTGTGTGTGTGTGTGTGTGTGTGTGTGTAGTGACAGTATGAATGAAGGCAGAAGTAGCAGGGAGACGCCCACCTGTCAATCAAAGCGTCCACGCTCTGAATCCTGCATAACTTTAAGCCTTAATATAATGTGAACAGGTGAGTTGTATATAAATTCACCCTCAGTACAGTTGTCATGAACGGGGAAATTAGCTACAGAGACCAAAACTGTTTTTTGTACCAGGCTGTAAACATGTTTATTTCTGCTGTCTAACATGGGGACTTATGGAGACTGACTCACTTCTGCAGCCAGCCTCAAGTGGACGTTTGAGGAACTGCAGTTTTTGGCACTTAATTTCCCGATCATGGATGTTGCCACTTGCATTTATCATGTTAGCATGCTAACACTGGCTAAACACAAAGTTTATGTGGTTACAAACAAAGATTTTAACCTGCTGGTGGCATTAAATGAAAACCACCAACGTTACCAGGATTCAAATTCACTGGCGGTTCGTCAGTCCAGTGTCCAACACGGCGTCCAAGATATTTTGGTCATCACAGAGTGATTTGTCAGTTGAAGCTGATCTTCCACACTCCATCTATCCACCAGGCGTGTGGTGAAGTTGATTCATACGATAATAGAGGTTTGGTTTCTCTCTCTCTCTCTCTACAATAAGCTGACGCAGCCAATTCATTAGCCAGGACAACAGCAGGAGCAAAGCCAGCACATGCCACCATCTGGTGCCACTACAAGCACGTCACCTGTAGGCAATGCTGGGCTGTCAGCGGCAAATAATTGTCCTTTAATCAAGGTGAAGGACTGCCAATTAATAGCCTTGTGAGAGTGTAATAGCCAACAGCAAGAGCAGCGACAGCTGGCGTCGCAGCGAGACAAGCCTGAACGTCTGCGAGCGGCTCCCACAAACATTTTTACAGTTTGATAAAGAACGTCAACGTGCTCTGCAGGTTTCACAGTAATTCCACCTGTTTGATTCTGAGAGTCGCCATCTTGGCCTGATGGTGGCGGCCAATGAAAAAAGGTTCATCCTCTGGGGAAGCACCAATGTGCTCAGGAGATTTAATGTCCACTTTGCTCAAGGAGGTGAACCAGCTACCAATCCACCCTGAACCACCTTCTTAATCACGGTATCTCACCTTCAGATTAGGATGCATCATCTGGAGACCATGAATATGAACATGAACTCAAGATCATGGACTCAGATCTCCTACCACGGCCCTGTGACTGTCCATACTGTGCTCAGAACTAGTTAACGAGTCCTGACAGATTCAGATCGACAATCTAAAAGATTAGATCTAGATTTCTAACAAGATACTAAAAGAAAACTGGGGTAAGAACCCCTTCAAGACTGTTGACGCACGATAACATCGTCTCTCATGCCCCAGTTTGAGAGCTTTCTGTCTTTCCCACTCGATTATCGCGAGGCGTGCAAGAAACTCTTCACACGAATGGAAAGCGAGAACGCTTCAGCCTCATTCTTCAACTGTAAAATCCTCCATCCTGTGAGAAGTCGCTGTAGCACCACGACTCGCGTCCTCAGTCTGAAGCGTTTGCCCGGATCTCCGCCGATATGATTCACATATTTTGTGAAATGTCAAATCCAAAGTTTGCAGAGTGTCAGCAGTGAACTCTTACTCTGTTTGAACTGCACTAGTTCTGTGAGATCCACTCACTTTGTTTCAATTTTAACTGCATATATTTAGTTTCTCTTGCATCAGGAGCTGAGCTGATAGACGAAGATTTCCATACGGGATCATTCAGCGTTTGTTTGTCGCTGTGCAGGGCGTCACGTCTGCCGTATGGCTGGGATTAGGGGAAAGATTGTGTTTACGGTTAATGTTAATCTCCTGCATGAAATGAAGACGCATTTCACGCCCTCCACATTTCACTCTCCACCTTGCTACATAAAGCGTGCTTTACTTCCTGCACTGGCACTGCGCGTCACTGGACGTGCTGCAAACTGTCCAACATTAAAGTCCCGTTATTGTGTGATTTCCATGACCAGAAGGTGAAAACACGACCTCCTATCGCAGACGCATCCAGGGGCCATTTTCTGACCCCGTGACCCGACGGCAGCAGCCACCAGTTAGCTCCTCCTGACACGTTCCAGTGTCAGCGAACGAGCGGAAAAAAGCCGACTTGGAGAAAGTTTCCTTCCTCTTCCACAGACTGCTGACCCAGTCCTTTTTCAAATTATTTTTCAAGCATCGCTCTCCAGAATCTGTCCCCCTCGGGATGATGTTGCTGCTGCAACATTTGTGTGATAAAGAGACTCAGCCCGGCTACCAAATCAAGAAATATTAAAGAAGACATCCGGAGACGTTTGAGTTTTGTAGATAACACACAGAGAGACGTGCAGAGTTGGTTGTTTTATGACATCCTGTGCTTCCCAAGGACTCCTGACAGCCTGAGACATCGGCTTGCATATTAAGAAACAGAATCAGATTTTAATACAGGCAGAAGAGTTTCTGTGCAAAATCCAACCACAGCACATTTGCAGCGCGGTCTTCAGAGACACCTGAAGGACCTGCTTCTGTTTCAGCCAGCTTCTTATTTTTGCAGGAGGTCATTTTTCCCTCCATTCATCATGCGACGATCCAAAGCCGGATCGAGGAAATTTCCTCTCCTCTCGTAAGAACGTGAAACCTTCAACGGGAACTGCGACAAACGCTGCCTCAAATCCCAGAAAGAGAGAAACGAGATGCTGCAGCAGCAAAGTCTTTGCATGCATTCTACAGTACGTGTGGATTATATAATCATGACTGAGCAGAAAGAAATGCAACCTGGCATTCGTTTTTTAGGAGAGACTCGGCTTGTACGTGAGAGAAAAGGTGTATGTGTCCAATTGTCCAAAAGCCTGTGTGTGTGTGTGTGAGCTATAGTTCTGCTGATACACACACACCACGTTTCCTGGACAGGTATGAACTCCTCCAGTTATATATTCATGTCAGTTCCACCTGGATGAACTCGGCAGCACTCTGCTGCGTAGACAAACCCGAGACGACGACCCGCCAGGTGAACGGCTGCATTTTACCTCCGACCACTTTTTAATCATTCATGCTTTTTATTTCACCGAGATCAGAAGTCCGAACAAGATTCTGAAGCACAGCGACGAGTCGCGAGCTGCAGAAAGGTTTGAAAGAAGTTCTCATGAGTGGAAACTCATCAGTCCTCAGCTGCTTGCATGTCAGGTGACCAGCAGCATCCAATCAGGATTCACCGGGCCTCCAGGAAGCGGACCGATCCACACCTAGCTTTGCATACACAACAAAGACGTAGCTGACAAAGATGTAGCGCGTGAACAATGACGAGGCTCGACACGTTAACAGAGCTACATCACCTACATCATCGAGTATTTCTGGAACAACGCTGCATTGAATAGATTTCTTTAGTTCCGTCACCAGGTGAGAAACTTTTGTCCAACTTTTTATGTCTTTAAAGACGTGAGAGTGAAGTGAGAGGAAGATGAAGAAAAGTGGAGAATAAAGAATGAAAAAAAGGATCAAAGAACATTTTCACGGGCTCTGATTCATCCCACCGACTTTTTGTCATGATGTAAAGTCTCACCAGAACCGCTGAATGAAAAAGTCAAAGCAATCTTCCAGACGCGGCTGTGTTGAGTCCAGCGAGCGAGCTGATGCCGAGTCCTGAAGGAAGCTAACGAGAGTGACACTCATCAACCAGCTGATGCAATTCTTGCAGGAAGTCGGCCAGACAGACAGAGAAGCACCGGGAGCTCTGCCAACGCTAAAGAGGCGTTAACGGGGAAGAGTTATCTTCTGGACTGTAACATCTCCAATATATTATCCAATCATGGTGTCACATCCAACAATCTGTCCTGTAGCTGCTGTTTTTCTGTCCCGTCAGTTTCACGTGGAAAATTAAAGTCCTGAGCTCATCCGGGTCATCGTTCTTCACGCGGGGACGGACCGTCTTCATCAACCTCTCTGGACAAATTCAGAGATTCTCATGTTGGCAAAGACGAAACCTGCAGCCATGAGACGCTGCTGTCTGTTTGAGCGACGCTTCTCAGAGAACTGAAGCAACATTTTTGTCACTTTATGAAAAATCAGGATTCGTCCGTTATTGTAGGAAATGTCACAGCAGTCCATCGAGTACAGCTGTTTGTATTTCAGTCTGAGGTCGACAACACTGCGGTTTGATTCTCAGTAACAGGAGAGCGAGGCGAGGAGGAGAGTCAGGATACATTTGGTCGGAGTGCAGATGAGTTGGTGGTGAAGCGAGCAGCAGACAGAGCAGCTGATCGCCTGCTCCCTCTCCAAATGTCAGCTCAATTATTCCCTCCTGCCGAGGATACACGGAGCCGATGCCGCGTCGGGGATCTGATGAGGCTGAACTACGTTTGAATCGTTGCTCTTTCTTCTCATTAGGACGGCGAGCCGGGTGATTATTTCCCGCCCTCGCTCTCAGCGTCCACTCCAAAACTTTAGAGTGACTCTGTTTGGGTGTTTTTCTCCTGGTGATCGACCTGAAGCGAATCACGTGACGAACACAGCCAGGTGTCGCGACACGCCACACGCTCTGCCTCTCGGATCCGGATATCTCTCCTCTCCCTCTGAGGGCTGCCACAGACACACACTCCCCCGTCTCCCCCCGACCCAGCACTGCCTCACCCCCCATCTATTGCTTGTTAAATTTGATTGACAGGACCAGATATTTGTGGTGAGTGTCAGGGCAGCGAGGGTTTAGTCGGGGAAGGAGACGTCCGTGCATGAAAGTAATATCCACATATGTGCCGTCACATCTTCACCAATTTGTCACGAATGATTAATTTTGCTTCGGGAGGTGTCAGTGCTGTAAATGATGCTTTAAAATAAATTTGAATAAGCGCAGCAGACTGACACTTTCTAATAGATGTTTGGCCTCCATCGTTTGGCACCGTCAGGCGGTTCAAGGCGGCGACTTCCACCGGACCGGAGAGGAAGAGGAAGACAGCTGAGAGCTCGTGTGTGTGTGTGTGTGTGTGCAGCAGCCGGTATGTCATTGGCATGTCATCATCTGCACGATTCCACGAGAATTTCAATCTTGTTTTGCAACCGGCCGACTCTGAATCATTTCCATCTCATTTTCTACCAGCCTCGTGTCTGAAGCTTCAGTCAGCTGCTGCAGTCGCACACACAGTGAAACCAATCAGGCGACGTGCAGCACGAAAAGTGAAGCGGGTCAAATTAGGAGACAGTACGCAGCAATTAACAGTGAGGTCCATAAACCCGATCTGTCTGCACGCCTCTCAGCTGTAAACGGGTTTCCTTGTTGGTTCAGTTTGAGGCGCTCTGCGTGTTAGAAGATTCTGGTTCTGATTCTGAACGATGCATGAAGATGGCCGCACCAGGAGCTTTGCAGACAGAGAGCGAAGCAACGAGAGGTGCGACAAACGTCTGCAGGATTTTCGCACACAAGAACCGTGAAATGAAAGTAAATCATCAGAATTCAAACATCAGAACAGTAAATGTGCTCAGAGAAACGCTGATATCTCAGCTAATCGTTGTGATCAAACACCTTCAGTAAGGCGGGCTGGATGTGAGTCTCCACCTGTTTTCCATTTCTCCACCTGATCCTGAAGGAGACTTCTGACTCTGAACATCCGACACTCGTCTTGAATCTCAGTGTTTTGTCGCCGGGTTGCTGCAGTCTCCTGAGCGAGGAGACGTCACACACACCGAAACCCTACAAGGAAAGTCAAACAGACAACACACACACACACTGTATCACACACACGGCGATCGGAGCTGGCGCTCTCTTATCTGCGCCGTGATACGATCGGTGATCATTTGTCTGCGTGTCGGCGGCGTGTGCGGTCGTCCAGCGTAAATGCGCGTGTGTGTGTGTGTGTGTGTCGGTGCTCTCCGGCGTGTCTTTATAAAAGAATAACCCGATGACACGGCTGATGGATGTCTCCTCCACACAGCCCGATAACAGAGTTTGTTACTCGGCCTCGAGGTCAAAAGGTGACAGACGTAATTTCAGCTAACTTTGTCGAGAGCGCCGCTGCACTCACACCTTCCTCTGCACTCACTCGACTTCCACTTAATTCAACTTTGGCCAATTTGCTTTCAGTATTAGATTCAGTGGATTTCATCAAGTGCTTTAATTTGATGTATAGATCTCATTTATCTCTGATGGCTATCTGGCTCCGAGCCGTCCACTGTTAAATGGATAACGTACCGAGCCTATATCTTATATTACAGTGCAGAAAGTCATTAGAAAACTCAAGTTCAAGCAGAGACCGGCTCCTCGGACTGTTACAGCTACCTGCTGCGACGGAGCAACGTGCTGCCGCCTGCGTGTTTCTGCACAGCAGACAGTCAGAACTCTTCACGGACCTGCAACCGAGTCCAGCTGCTGACTGTGACTTTCCAATTGTCCCTGAACACACCGGATTGATTTAGGCATCAAGCATCAGGTGTGTAAGGCCAGAACCGGAGCCCGAGCCCGGGCCAGACCCGGAGCTGGTGCCCGTGGACACGTTACTCCGGCCTGGGGAGGGATGGCAGGACGTTATTCCTCAGGCTTGTAGGTCCATCAGTCTGTGATTAGAGCGGCAGGCGTTGGGGGGCCGGTCCTGGACGAGGCGGCCAGCGGTGGAGGTTGCTGAAGGCAGGCGGCGGCTGAGGCGAGCTGACGGAGTCCTGGGCTCTTTCTCAGCTGGGTGGAGCTGTCAGTAACATTTATTGATTGGTTGTGTGTTTTAAACTCGGTTGGTGCATGTGACCTCAGATTTGACCTTCTTGAAGAGAGTCGACCCGGATGGCTGAGAACCTTCA